>JAJHUR010077544.1:2125-12125 GCA_027495735.1 Lutjanus campechanus | reverse complement strand
AAGTAAACTGAATTTTCCTGCTTACGAAGCCATACAGCAGTGCCTACATGTACCAGGATGCATTGCGAGTGAGCTTATGACTCCCACACCCTTGTTGGCATGTTATCACCACCTGAGCATATAGCTATTACTTTGTTGGCCAAGACATAGATAAAAATACTCATTTAGCAGCCTGTAGTTCTTCCTTAATGTCAACGACATCACTGTGACATCACTGGATGCAGGAAGAACTACAGATTTTGCAGCAGAGGAACTACTAGTTATTTTGGTCAATACAGCACACACTGAGGAATTTATTGCTTCAAATGACGACATTTACCATCAGCGTGGACTGGACATCCACATGAATGGCGCTGAATTCTCCTTTTAAAGCATCACTGTTTTATCAGCGCACAAATTTTCATTTTGGACCAACGTGATATTTCATTGCAAATGCCGACAACATGCTAATATTATTGTGCATCCCTAAAAGAAAGCATCAGCATTCATTTGAAGTGAAACAAACTTACAAATCATCAGTAATATGGACAGGAAAACTAATTGTTTGATCTTAAAATTAAAAATTTTCATTCTTTGGTGACATTAAAGTGATCACGTGTCACTGAATTTGCACTTTCTATCTCTAGGATGGAGGTTTAAAATACAGGGGAAAAAAAGGAAAACTCAGCTGTTTCTGGCATAAATCTGAAACATAATTCATGTATTAGTAACAAATTATAGAAAGGAACACTTGTTTGAAGCTGCCAAACAACTAAAAACCTGTTTTAATTCACAGGTAATGAGTATCAAATGCAGGTCGCTGAGCTTTGCATATTATCTGCTTCACTTTTCACTACAAACATAACAAGATCTATACAAATTAATTTCACAACATGCGCATACTGTCCAAACCTTTTCTTTCTTTTTATTTAACAAAAACATAATGAAAATTAAAGATAATTTGGTACGCTTCAGGTTTTGACAGCACGCAAAGCGAAGTCACTGAAATAAGAGAGAGCTCATCACCGGTGGAGCTGCACAGCCACACTGCAGAAACAGGGGTGACAGCAAAGAGCAACGTGTGCTGCAGAATTACACTGTTAACTTTCATGTTGACGATTAAAACGCACGGCTAAATAAGACATGCCAACACCAGTGTAAATATTAATTTCACTTGTGTTTATTTTTCTGAGCCGTGGTCGATTAATAAGTAGAGTGATTCGCGCTCTGGGGTTTTAAAGTCAGCGGAGAGTAAATGGGTTGATTTTCTACGTGCCTAACTGGCTCCAAACAGGAAATAATTCTCCTCTCATCAGGAGCATTTGAGTGGTGCTCTACTATTTTTAAGCCGGTGTTGTGACCTCTGTCTGTTTCTCTGTTCCCACCAGATAATTTCAATTACTCGCCTTGACTTTAGGTTGTAAGTGGATGTGACTTTTCTGCTGTAACTGCTCGTCTGCTGATGAGGTTTTGACTAAATGAGCATGACTCTGTCAGTCCATTCCGGCGAGTTTTTGTGCTTGTGTGTGTCCATGTGCAAAATGCATGTGTGTGTGTGTTTCTACAGTGCACTTTGATCTTATAATGACAGAAAGTTCCAGTTTTTGCAAAATGCATCTGATATTTCTTTTCTTTTTTTTTTTTTTAGTTATTACACTGTAGAACTTCTTCACTTTTATGATACACAAACTTTTTTTTTTAAGGGATTTTGATGTTGTCATGTTGGCTGAGTGCTGGAAGTATTAAGCTTCTTAACTTAAATAAAAGCAGCAACAAAATGATTCTCCATAATACTCCATTACATGTAAAAGCCTTGCATTCAGAAACCATTCAAAAGTGCAGAAGTACTGTCAGCAAAAAGTATCAAATATAAAAGTACTCATTCTGCAGAAAAAAAATGCCTGGTGACGTATCATTATTAATATTAAATCTGACATTATTACATTGTTACTGATGCATCAATATGCACAAGGGTGTAGGTTTTGTTCAGCATTTGAGGGGACACGTAGTATTGGGATCCTCCCACAGGAAATTTTGAGCAGCAAACACTCTTTTCTCCATCAATTTATAGTGGGAATGTCTTTCTTTATTTATGTTAATGAAAACACAAAATCAGACACCAGCTGACTGATTCAAAATATACTGAAATATAATGCAGAAAGGATGCCATGCAAGCAGTTCGTCAAAATAAAAGTCCTGTGCTTCTTTCATGTTTTTACTGGGGGAGACAACTGCACGTATTTTGAATATTGAAGGGGACATGTTTCTCACATCCCACAGAAATCCGCGCCCGTGAATATGCAAGTAATATTTTAGGATAAAACATGACATGTTAATTGGGTAGAAGAACAAACAAAGTTAGTATAATTTGGGGGGGATTTTAATTTACTGTTGCCAACTTTTTACCTTTAAACAGTCATTTAAATTACGTCTCTTTGGTGGGACTGCTAAAAACTAATAGACATCTGGACAAGTGACCAGGATCCTGTTCTTTTTTTTTTGGCTTTTGTAAGATGTCCATTGACCATTGATTCAATCTTTTAAAATGCTTTGTATTTTATCAGCTCATCGTATGCTCAGTCTTAATCTGAAAGGGTTACTTTTGAAATGCAGTAGGCTGCAGATTACTAGTTACCCCGTTAAAAATGATGATGTATTATTGTAGTAGTGTGTGTATGTATTATTTCATGAAAGTAATTACATTTGACCACATTTGATTGCCACCAAAAAATGTTTTACCAGGGCAATAAAGATGAAAAGTCTCAAAAAAAAAGAAGAAAAAAGAAAAAAGAAAAAGCATAAATTTAAACCAGGCAGTGGAAACCTCGCAACTTGATTTGATGTGACCGATTACAGTTACATTCACTTTCCTGTAGATGTTTCTTCGGGACATCGAGCATTTTGAGACAAATATACGAACAAACGTCACACTGTACAGTATAATTAAAGCCCTTTTCTGATTTTATCAGGAAAATATTGTTAAATTTCCAACACTGAAAGGCGTTCTTCTTCGCTGACCTACACTGATGCGGTGAGCTAGTTTGCGATCATAACAGACTCAGGTTTCCTTGAGCGATGTTTGCTGATTTGACTGTCAAACAAAAGGCAGTGGAAATTAATACGAGAGAGACGATCAAAAACAAACACTCAAAACTGGAGTGCGTACTGCCCAATGAATGGAGCCTGACATAGAAACAGCTCCTTCTAGGCCTTCCAACCCTCCTGGTGCTGCGCTCAGATTTGTCCCCGCGGCTTTGCTAACGCAGTGTCCGGAAATATGCCAAAAGAAGTTACTATTGCACTGTGAAAAGAGGCAAAGATTTAACCCTTAGTAACTGTAATTTAATTATATTTTTTATGTAACTGTAATTGATTAAAAGTACATTCATTTTATTATTTAACTACATGTCTACTTACTCCCCAACACTGAAAGTAGCCAGTAACTGCTGTATAGTACAGACGTCAAACGGAGGGGAGGAGAAGTGGCACAAAATAATAAAATAAAATAATAATATTATAGTGATACCAAGTACCTCAAAGTTTTACATAAGTGCAGTATTTTACCATCAATGCCCTTTTGTGAGTTGAAGATTTGTTTAGCATTCAGGCTCATGAAATATTTTCCCAAAAATTATATTATTAACATAACATAAAAAGAGCCCTTGTCATAATTCCTGGAAAAGACTCACTTCAAGAATTTATTAGATATCAGAAGCAGTGTCTTGAAACAAGACAGAATCAGGTGAAAGAAAAAAAGTACACTTGTGTCTGTAAAAAAAACAACAACCCTGAAACGAGTCCATTTGCACTAAAAACAAAACTGGAATAACATTATTTTACTGGCAGTTTTCGCTTCAGGACAAAGTAGCTTAAAATGACTTGAAATGATTTCAGCGTGCAGGGAGACTAAAGACATAGTTTTTCTTTTTATCTGACGTTTATTTGAATTGAATGACTTTAGTCACTCAATTATTCCTTTCTCTGTTACAGAGACGCTCTGAAAACACGATTAAGAAAAAAACAAAACATGATTATCAGTCTGATACGTCGGACCGACAATCGTGTTATTTTAGAGCCCAGTTGCTCCAGTGACCTGATCTGCTCAAACACACAATAGAGGGTTTATGTGAAGGAGGCCGTGACCTCTGAAACAACAACAAAGTCTATTGACACGCTCACAATAAACATCCCAGGAGAGCTCAGCTGCACATATAGAACATAAAGTGACTACTGATGGAACTTGTTGATAACTTTAAACTAGTCTGAAGAGAGAAATGATGCATATTTAGCTCTAGAAATCCCCCTTTTTTCCACTGGTTGCATGCTAAAACTGCACAAAAGGAAAGCCTGAAGTTAAATAAGCAATCGTTCATCATAGTAATAAAACATTTTCTGCAGCTGTGATGCAGGACAGATGCAGGATCTCTGCAGTGCATCAGTATACTGACATTGTGGGAGTTGTGAAATTGTTTGTTGCTGCATTAAACCACACCGGGTCAGAGTTGCTGCTATGATAATTGCTTAATTGTTCTATTTTTAAATGGAATATGAACGACCTCGCGTCACATCGGCAGCATCAGCGACGGCTGTGCCCCCTTTGTTTCACATCTCTGAGAGCAGGAGGGATAACACACAAAAGTAGATAAGAAGAAGAAGAAGAAAAAAAAAGACATTCAGTTTCACAAACACACATGTACACATTACCGTTTCCAAGACGATACTGAAGCCTCCGTATCAGGGGTCTGTCTGTGTCTTTGGCCCCGCTGTTCTCGTTCACCGCACAATGAAATTATACCATAGCGAGCATCGTCTCATGGAGGCAGATTCAAGGCCCATTTATTTGAGATTGCTTTTAGTGTAATTCAATAAAGGCTTTTTTACTCATTTATTTCCATGGTGAAATTCATGCTGAGGAAAACCAGGGCTGTATTTCCCTCATTAGCAGTAATAATAACCATAATAACAATAATGGCATTAAAAAGCAATCATTTGAAAGATCCTGCCGTCAATGTCAGTCTCAAATAGAAAATATAGACGGACACTGGACATTATTTTTTGGTATTTACGGGAGACAATTTAGCTTTATTATCATGGCACACGTAGACAAATTACACGTATCAGACAAAGTACTCTGCGCCTATAAAAGCTGAATTGAAAACAAGATGCTTTTTTATGTTCAGATAGATGATGAGGCTTGTTTTGTCAGGTTTTCAATTAGACTTTAAGTTTTTGCGCAGATAAGAGCAGAAGAATAAAGGGCCTGGGAACGACACATAAAAAGGCGAGGTGGTGTAAGTATGAAAGGGAGGTAAGCAGGAGAGGGGATTGAGGAGACAGCAGAGCGGCGGGATCCACAACTCCACCGTCAGATCCATTTTCCACCACTGGAGGCCAACTGGCTATCAAGATGGCGCTGCCGCCACCGAGGCTTACAGACGAAAAACTTGGTTCTCTTGCTGATCTGCGGAGCAAGCACAGCCTCCCCGAATGCCCTGCAAAAATAAATATTTGAATATTCTCCGGCACTCCTAAACCAGCTTAAATTGGATCATTTTATTTTGCCGCTTGCCCTTGCCAAAATGCCAAAAGAGTGTGGGTCTTGGCGAGCCTTTCGCGCCCAGGCATGCCACCCTCCCCCCGGCCCTGCCCACCCTCTGCACTATCAGCTGACACAGAGTCTGCCCCCGGGCCGCCTCCTTTCTCCTCGGCCACACTCCTGCTGTGTGGAGCTGGCACACTGAGCCCACACAGGCACCGGTCTAAACCGGCCATGCGTCCAGAGCGCTCCGACGTCATCAGCATCAGGTGACTCTGTCATCACGGCCGTCAAAAAAAAAAAAAAAAGAAAATAGAAGAAGAAGAAGAAGAAGAAAACAGCAGATGAGGAGGATGTGCTGCATCCTCATCTGGCCGATGCAAAGAGTTTCAGTGGCGGTTACTGCGGGGCGGACTGATGTGAAGAAGATCTCTGAGATGTTTGCGGATGTGCAAAAAGTCCATCAAAAGACAGCTGCTTTATGAAGCAATTTCTGTCTAAAATGCTTTCCTCAAAAACCTTTCTTATGGTAAAACAAAGGTGTCTGTGCAGTAAGCATATTTCAACCTGTCCCCAATTCAAATTAACTTGTTATATATAAAATAAAATATATAAAGAAATTGGTTTCTGTACTTTGAAACAAGGAAAATAAAATTTGTTTTTCTCTCCTTATTGTAAGAAAAGACTTAAATGATATTCTAAGTCTGGTTACATTCTATACTTTTCTTCTTGTCATCAATCAAAGACCAAAACCAACAAAGAATTGATTGTGTGAACAAGTATCGTCTGTGAATCCAAAGCCAGTATCACACTCAGAGCTCCAAAACTCTTGAAAACACATGAATGAGCCACATTATTGCACTGGGCGACATGTGCCGTCATAACCGTGAACACACGCACTGTAGCTGGGGAGGAAATAACAGAAACTATTCACAGTACTGTAATTAGGGGAGTACTTAAACTTTTATGAGTATTTGTCTGAGTATAAGTCTGTTATTTTACTTTATCAACTATACGTCTCTGCCTTTAAAATCATGATTTCGTCCTGAGTGGGTCCACAGTTTGAATTAATATCCAAACCGTTCTTCTGAATTTTTGTAGCCAATAAACAGGCAAAAGAAAAAATTAACATCTGTATGAGGGAAAAACAAAACAAAACTTTGTACCGTTACTTTTTATTTTTGTATTTTGAACACAACTGGTTTTATTTGTGGTTAAATAATATTTCAGTACTTTAACAGAACTTTAACTTGAGCAGAGATTTTTTTTTTGTTTTTTTGTTAAACACATCAGGAAGTTACTCTGTTGAACTGGGCGACATGTTCCTTCATTATCATGAACACACACCGTGCTGTAATTTATTTTGACTCGGTCTCACACACACACACACACACACACACACCATCCCGCTGCTGTGAATCCTCACTGGAGCATGTTTTGTGTATTAATCCGCCACTGAAAATAGTCCCCAACAAATCCAATATTTCTTCCTGTTTTAGTTACATTTTCAAAAACTGAAACTAACCGTTTTTAAAGATTCATGTCTTAAAAAGCTCGAGGCCACAGACAGAGAAGGGCAGTCAGTTGGATAACGTATTGTTGTTTTTTGGCTTTTAATGGCATTATATTGACACAAACAAAAATAAAGAATAAATGCACACTGGACTTGCCTCATGTAAGTCCATGTGTGCCATGGGATTTTACGACAACAACACATTACTGCTGCAATATGAACTGAAAAAAGTCATGAATTGAAATGACCAAGTTTCAAATTAATTCTTGAATTATTTTAACTAATATTTCACGAGTAATATAGTTATTTGTCAGATTTTATTCGGCAGCGGTTAATAAACATAAACATGTACAGAGTGATAAGAGTGATAAGGCGTTCTAGAGGCTCTCTGCACAGTTGAAATGATGAATGAATACAGGTGCCTCGAGATTTTTTGCTCGTTCTTTAGCACCTTGTTGGCAGCGGTTTTCAAACAAACTGTTTTAAAACCACTTCTTTAAAAGATCTTCCATGGTGTTAAGATTTTAGCTCCCTAACTACAAATCATGGCAGATAGCACTATAAGAAAACTAGTTTCAGTTTTAAATCTACTTACGTATTGTATTTTGTCCACTGTTCCAGATATTAAGTAGTTTCCATTCATCTCTGTCCAGTATGAAAATCTGATTTGAAATATGATAAATCTGCATATAGTTTAAACACATAGTACATGCAGCATTAATGCAACATTTACACAACCCAAGTTCAAGAGTCAACAGTCTGCTGATAGATTTCCATATTGCACAAAGATAAAATAGATCCAAATTTAGGGCTGGATACAGACGTTTGATGTTTTTATAGCACCGGCCGAATTGCGTCAGTACTATTGAGTGTTGAAAAATGCCTTGTCATTTGACACCAAGTTTCGATACCTTTGTGTAAATCTCCTAAGTTGTGGTTTATACTGTAAGATGTAAAACTGTGTGTCGAGGTGCTGAAACATAAAACTAAAAAGCTGAAACGGACAGCTCAAGTTCACCCACACTGTGGTGAATAGCTTTTGTATTTTTATATGAAACCACTTTGAGTGTGAAAATGGAGCCGAAAAAATGAAACTGCAATGTGTGATGAGATTTTCATTTAGTTAAAATTGGTTTTGAATTTGGTATTGAAAAAAGAATCATTTAGGAATTGGTATCACATTTTTGAACAATACCGATATATAATAATATAATAATAGAAGTGATGTGCTCAGCAAAACCCTCAGTTTGATCCTTTTATGGATCAAAATGACAAACTACGATGAAGAGAGAGATTTTTTGTGTCCACAGCAGTTTGAGTAAATCCATATCGATCCTGATTATTCTTCAAAGTGAAAACTTGTTCACATTTTTTCGCTGCAGTTCGTGCAAACTATCTTGTCGTGTTGAGTTTAGTGTGTGTCTGTCACCCCGCTGTCCTTCAGGCAGATCTTTAACAACAAGCCACCAGCTCACTATCTGCCCTGAGCACTGAAACTATTTGCTGCACTGCTGCAAGTGTAAATGAGGTATCGGAGCCTAAACAGTTTTAGTGAAGCTCTCGTCTCAGTCGCTGCATTTCAGAGTGGATTACAGCTCGTGTCTCTGCACACAGCGAGAAGTGTGCAGCCCGAGATGAGAAAAAGGCTCAAAGTGAAACAACTGGCTGCTGAATGTGCTATTTTACTCGTTCTAAAATTAAATTTGTGATTTAATACACTGCTGTGTTTTTATGTTGTTGTTGTCTTTTTTTTTTTATTCTGAAGTTTGCCCACAACTTCTGGGAAATGTTTGGCCAGCACCTGCATGATTAATATTTAATGTAGCTGATTTGGAAGCAAGTATTTACATGGCCTTTAATTACTCGGGTCAGTTCAAACTTACAGTTATTGCTGCTTTTTTTTCCCAGATATTCACTCTTTTTTGTGTACAACTCATCAAACTGCTTTCATCAGTTGTCTATAATTGCCTCATTAGAGTTCTCCTAATTATAGTGATCAAGGAATCTTCCATACATATCAGAAAAAGAAAAAAAAAACCATTTTCCTCCACTTTGGTAATGTGGTTTATTAGATTCAGTTTGACAAAGTGATCACAGTGCTCTGAGGCTCATACAGCAGATATGGTATGTTGCTGTAATGTATGGAGCCACCGGTGCTCGTCTCTTTTAAAAGGCTGCATGTTGAACAACTCTAACCTTGTGAGCCATCTGGCTTCATCAGGCTCAAATTTCATTTTTTCTTTCTTTTTTTTTTCTTTCTTTTTTTTCTGTAAAGCAATCCGTTCTGAAAAACTGAAAAAGAGCTTCCAAGATCCAGATGGCTGCTGAGGTTACAACACTTTTGATTTGCTTTGGATCTCTGATACAGTCGGTTTTAACAACCTCGAGGAAGTGGAGGTACGCTGACCATGAATAACGGCCAAGTAGTTTAAAGAACAAGGGTCTGATGTTAGTGATCACATGTCGATTTAAGAGAATAATCACATTTTGAGAAAACAAGACTCAGTCATTTGACAGCTACACGTAATTTATGTAAATATCTTAAATCTTTAATTTTTTTGTACACGTTTTTGTGTTTGTAATGCTTGCACACAGTTACAAAAATGTGAACCAGCATTTTTTTAGTTCACTTTCACACCAGTGTGTTTTTTGCATCAGCGCTTAATCAAGGTTTCTGATGAAAGTCCTCGGTTTTGTGTTGAATAAATCTCGTTTGTTTTCACATTTGATTTCTAGTGATTTGCAGGTTTAAACTCATCTAGAAATGATTAGATCTGACTGAAAAATGACATTTTTTTGCATAAATGAAATCATAAATGTGTTGCTGCTGAACTGGAACTTTAACTGAGACATCTAAAACTTTCACTTTCACTAGTTACCCCTGCTAAGGAGATTATTTTAGGTGCAGTTTGTTTATTGTTTTTTTTTTTTTTTGTCTGGTTTAAAAGGATACTACACTTTCTATTTTTTTT
>JAJHUR010077543.1:0-11670 GCA_027495735.1 Lutjanus campechanus | reverse complement strand
CACAGGCAGAATACAGTCGACCACAAGCATTTTTAGGAGTGAAATTCTGAGGAGACACGTAGTTGTCTTTTGCCTGTAAGAATCCATTTTCATAGTGACATTATTCAGAATGATTTGTGTTGCAACTTTCTAGGAGACCCTGACCACCAAAAAAAATGTCGCAATGACCTCCTTCAGTCTGTCTTGTGACATCTTATTGTGTAGTACCCTCCGATTGGTCACACATGCACGTTGAAGTGCGCAGGCACATGGTCTTTCATAACATCTGTGTCCTCAGTCAACTTTATTTAACCCAGGTTTCATCTGGTTTGAGTCTCCTGTTCTCTGGAAAACACTTTCACTTACTAAATTCTCAGTAAATTTGCTCGGTGGATTCTCGTATTTAGAGCTGAAACAATGACTCGATTGACAAAAAATTTAAATCAAATCAGTCACTGTCTGATATTCAGTTAATGGTTTTTCAGAAACAAATGCCAACCAAATAAATATAGGAACTCACTTGCCTGACTGGGCAAGTGGTAAGAAAGAATTAAACTGTTCAACAATTATGATAATAGATTAATCTTTCAAGAAATTTTTCATGCAAATTTGGCAGAAATTGCTGTTTTCAGCCTCTCAAATGTGCTTTTATTAGTTTATTATATTAAACTGACTATCTTTTTATACTGACAAAATAAGTCATTTAAAAATCTGGAATTTTCTGACATTTTGCACACATTGAAGCCCCAGATTAAACATGACAATTAACTTTAGTCTTTGTTGCTATTTGCTAATAAATAAAAAGTAAAAATAAACTTTGGGCAAGTAGGTCACCTGACCGGACAAGTGAAAAACAGAAGATTAACGTTGAACCCTGAATATTCTCTGCTTCTAGCTTCTAAAATGTGAGGATTTTATGCCCTTTATCATCTTTTATGATAGGAAACCGAATGTCCTTGTGTTTGGTTAGACAAAGCAATAGTTATTTAATTTGAATTAACCCATAAAACAATCAGGAGAGTAACTGATAATGAAAATAATCATCAGACGCAGTTGCAGTTGTTATACATGTTGCTTCCATATGGTGCATGCTGTATTGCAGGACAAATCATATGCAAAATATCAGCTTGTTCAACCAGAAAACTCCTTTTCTCATCTCCATCTTTTTGATAAAACGATATTGAACTTAACTGACAAAATAAACAAGAGAACCAAGTTTTCATCTCATTAGTTTGCTTCAGAAAAAAGCAGGTTTTCCTAATAAGGACTCAGTTGACTTATCAGTTGTATACATGACATCTTTCATACAGTCCTACATTCCTGGAAAGCCGTTTGTGTTTTTCACTATTTAAACATGCAGCTACATTCAGGGTCATTTCCATCTTTCACACATGCCATGCCATGTAGAGGGACAGTCCAGTAATGCAACAAAGATGGATGCCAACCGCCATAAAGCTTGAGAAGAAGATGGGGCAAGGCCACGTGTAAATGTTAGTGGTGGTAGATTATTTTTAGGAACGTGACAGATGAGGGGCTGTTTCTGCTCTTGTGCTCTTGTCGTGTATTTAATATTCAACAAGTTTGTGAGACATTTTTTCTTTGATCTACTTGAATCAGAAACATGAATCTGAAATATTAAAAGAGCGTTTGATGTCGGGAGGCGGTGTGACTCCAGCCGTTGTTGGAGTCTTGTGATTGTTTTTTTTTTCACTCCGTGTGAAAGCGTCTTTTGTCAGACGGATGTAACCCTCATATGCGCAGTTAAAAACAAGCTTCCCTGTATAATGAAATGAAGTTTTTCCTTTGCTTTTCCCTCTGAACAATGACACACACACGCATATGAAAAGTGAAGAAAATCAAAATATATAAATACAACAGTCATAAGTAAAGATATCAGGAGAGCACAAAGTAACTGAGGGACACTGTAACAGATGCTTGTCCTTGCAGTGTTTCTGCTTTCAATTACAACACAGTCATACCGGCATTTTGACTGAAATGTTATCAGGTCTTGAAGTGGGAAATCTTCCTGAACATTTAGAGGACAGACTGCGTGTGTGAAATAGCCTAGAGCAGAGATCTCAAACTGCCAGCCGGGGACCATTTCTAGCCCCTCTCCCCCTTCCTCCAGCCCACGACATGATATCAACAATACAATCTGGCCTGCAAAATTGTTTTATTTATCTATTTTTATTCTAGTTATTTCATACCAGTTTAAACTACCCTTTCATGTGCAATTGAAACAAAAACACACTTCTATTGAAAGCTACTCGAAGGAACATATTGTTGATTCTGGAGGCCCCTGTGGACCAAAGTGGCAGTTTTCCCACTGTGATAACCATGAAATAAAACATCCAAAATTATCTAAATAAAAATCTCCTCCTGCTGCTGGCTGATGTACCACTCACTACAACTTTGTCAGAGAAAATGTAAATCTGGACCCGTTTCATTTCATTTCACAGAGAAACCAACCCTGGTGCCAGGCAGTAAGAATAACTATACAGAAAAAAGTGGATGGTCTCATTTCCTTATGTAGGTGGAAATGTATGTATGTCAGTATTGAATTGAGACAGTTTCAGAACCAGTTAAAAACTCCTTTGGGAGCTTTAAAAAATGTGTTGTATGTCTGTATTTCTGAGGTGTTGCGTGTTATGGTTTATTGATATTCTGTGTCCAGAAAAGAACACAGCTTGTTCAACAATATTTCTCTCTCGACGGATTAACAAGTTATCAAGTCGCATTTATGATCAGTTATGCGACAAAGCTCAAGTTTTCAGTGTTTGTGGTGTTCGACAAAAGCAAAGACAATGACACTTTTATTTTCGTTTTAACTTTTATTTAAACAATTCTAGCGGCACATTTCTCATGTGAAACGTTGATTCATGAAGCACAAACAGTTTCAACAAACAGAATAATGAAACAATAAGGCTCTCACTCAAAGTTACTGCCACATCTGGACTCCCAAGGCAGGACCAAAACAAATTGTGAGAAAACCTGTGAGCACTGGAGAAATGCTGCACAAAACACATTATTGATTAATGAATGTTCAGTTGGTTTAATTCTTAATGACGATTGATTATTAACATCCATAGCATGATGGAAATATGCCGGTAATGAAAACAAACAGGAAACTTGAATCCAGTGTTGTGCTTTCATGCATTATTTGAACGTTGAATTGGCCCTTTTATGAGATGACAATACCATCAGTAACCTGAAGCCCTTTTGAGTTTGCATGACCGTAAAGTTCAGTGTTGGTGCGAAGCTGCAATCAGATAATCTCTTCTGATGAAACTCTTTGGTCTCTCTGCCAAAACACGCAAATTGCTTTCATGCTTGTAGCAGCGAGCGGTGCAGGTGGTTGGCTCTCTGACAGAATCAGCGGGTAGAACAAAGTTATAATCCAGAGCCAAACTTTTCATGTATTTATCTGGTGGTGATAATTTTAAATGTCGGTGATTTATTTATTTTTGTTTATTATTTAATGTCAGCCATCTCTCCTTGTCCCTGCAGGCCCCTCGGCTAGCAGAGAAGTACTGTGTGTGCCACCTGGCCACTGGAGACATGTTGAGGGCCATGGTGGCTTCAGGCTCCGAGCTCGGCAAGAGGCTCAAAGAGACCATGGATGCTGGCAAACTGGTAACTCTTCCGCTCATCTGCTTCTCATGATCTGTGTGTGTGTGTGTTTTTCTTTCTCTGCTCTTCTGCCCTCTCTTAGGCTCCATGTTGACTTTACAGCCCTTCTTGTTCAGTCCCACATGGCTGCATGTCTCATGTTTTATTTGTCTTCAGTGACATTTACCACCAAAGTGGCTTCCAGCGATGTTGAAAACACAAGTGCAACAAGTACAAGGCAACAAACCAGAGTTTCTCTGGAAAATTTCCATTCCTTCAAGCTGGAACTCAGCCACACATGGAGAAAAGTAATATTCTAAAAATGCTAGTCTGTGAACCGTTTTCGGCTTCTGAAGGAGGAGGGGGCCAGAAAAAGTTTGGGAATCTCTGCCACTCCAAAGTTAACCTGCTGTCAGACCGTCATCCTGATGCATATGCACATTACTTTCATATAACCCGCACAAAGCATAGCCACCATCGCCAGTCTGATGAATCGATCACAGAAATTTAGAGCCAACCAACCATATAATACCGGGATTATCTTTGGCATGTTTAATTTATTAGTAGAATGCTATCAGACATGACATTAAATTATATTAAACTCCACGTCACAGAATATTATACAGGCATACGTATGTCCTGAATGAGAAACCAAAATACACCGAATGAGTAACTGATTAACTGTAACTGAGTAACTAGATAAAAACAGCTTATCTCTTATGTAGTTTCGTATTGAGGCATCCGTAATAAATTGAGACTGTTTCATAACCAATAAAAATTCCACGTAAAAGCTTTAACTAACTGGCCCCTGAGCATGTGATTCTATTGAGCAGATTCCTTCTTAACATTTTTTTTAAATTAAGATGTCCTTGTCTCTTCTGGAACCAAACTAATGTGTTGCCTTTTGCACCTTTCTGATATTTCTGGTCTCTAATTGTGTTTGTTGTTCTGTTTCATGTTGTTCCCCATCTTCACTGTCATCGCCATACAGACCTAACAACAGTGGTGCTGCCATTTATAGCAGTAATTTTGAATTTAGGACAGGCTCTGTGCCATCCTGTCTTCCTAACTGAGGAAATTCTCCAGTTTGGACACTTGTGTAGTAGTTAAATTCTTATGTTAAGATACCACAGGATTTTTTCTTACATGCAGTTAGAAAACGTGTTACTCAAACACGAAAAATCCTAAATCCTAAACTGATATGAGACAAGATTTCAGACTTGGTTTCTGTAATGAGGCCCCTGTTTCATAACTCTGTCTCCTTTTCAGTGTCTCGTCATGTGACTGTTTTCTCATTTCTTCAGAGCTGTTTGCTGCTGTTTGCTTACAACAGGCTGCTGTCTTTACATAAAATTACTCCTTTTATTCTCATGAAAGAAATGTACGGCATATCAGAAGCAACTGGACTGTGTCAACATGTGGGTTTTTTTTTATAGGTCATAGTGTTGTTGACTCTCTGTGTGGCTCCTGTGCAGAGCTGTTGCTACGCAGGATGTAGGAGATTACACTGTGAACAGATGGATGAGAGAATTATGTTTGTCTCTCTTGCAGGTCAGCGATGAGATGGTCGTGGAGCTCATAGAGAAGAACCTGGACACGTCGGCCTGCAGGAACGGCTTCCTGTTGGACGGGTTCCCTCGCACAGTCAAACAAGCAGAGATGGTTAGGATTTAATTTGATGCTTTCTGCTGTTATCGTGTGAAACTAAGCAACACTGACAGAAATTAATGAATCAAAATAGAGTTCAGCACTGCACCAGTAACTTGCAGGTCTCAATAGAAATTTAAAGAACGGTTAGACAGAGCGAGTCCTTGTCCTTGTTTCCTGTCCTTGTTTCCTGTCCTTGTGCTAAGCTAAGCAAGAGTGATATCGATCTTCTCATCTAAATCAATATGTCAGACTATTCCTTTAAGTTTTTCATGGTTGAATTTAAGTTAGGTTATGCCCTCAAGTGCAATAAATTCTTTGTCACAGTTCAAACTAACCTCTTTATCTTCATGGGGACATGGACGTCCTTGGCCAACATTACTCTCTCTCAGAGTCTGTAGCAGGCTTTAAGGCTGTGAGTGTAGATGCCAGAAACTAAAACACAGAAGAATTCCATTGATACCAACCACATCATGCCAGCTTGTTTTGAAAGAGGCTAAATAACTTTCCAAATATAGGCTAAATTTTGGCGAGGGATAAACTGTCGTGCCCATTTTCAGGGGTCCCTTGAAGTCTCACCTCAATATATCTTAAAGTATATGGCTTCTGTGGTTACCAAGCAGTCTCCTCTTTAAAGACACGTCCCTTAATGTGAATCCCGTGCAGCTTTGGACAAAAACATGCAGTTTTTGCATATTGTGATGTGTTATTTTCGCCTTTTCTATTTTTCAGTGCACTGGGGTCCCTAAACAGTATTGATATTACATAAAATGGGTATGACTGAAAAGCTTTGACTCCCAGCTGAATTCATGTCTGATCTGAATCCCCGTAGTAGCCATTTAAATGTTGTGAATCTTTTGAAACTTGACCTGTTATTAAAATGACCTATAGTGATCTCTAGGATAATCACAGCCTCATTAAAACTCCACAGCCACGGTACGATAATGACCCCTGGTGTATTGACTCTGAGCAATTTTTATTCATTCTTGATCGGCAAATTTGGCACAAAATCTTTGTAATATATAGTATCAACCCCCAAACTGCTGTAACAACTTCTGTGACATTTTAGACATAGATTTATGACTAGAAAAACTTGACACACATTGCTGAGCTTCCCCTGAAATTAATCTTCAGGTTCTAGCTTTCACATGATGTATATCACTTCTATGTGGCGTACACTGTTGACCTGTTATCTGTCCCTAAAGACCCCTGTCCCCCTCTGAAAATGACAAAAATGGGTCTACAGTAGGGAGGAAAGGATTAGAAGAGACTGAAAAGAGAGACTACAATACTTGCAGCACAAACTGTTGATGTGTCACTTTAAATATTTTTGCTGTTATTTCAAATAACAAAGCCAAGTTAATTTACTGAAATGGAAGGATCAGAAAGTTCTGTATCCCTCAATTTTCTCTGACAGATAAATTAAATCCATGAAAGTTAAACTAAACCAGTTAAACTAGTTAGTTAATTCACAATTTTCTCAAAAATGGCCTGAGGGTTGTACAACAAAGGAAGCTCAACATAGCCAGGTTACATGAGCTGCCTTGACAAAATCCAAAACCCAGGTCAGAGATGACGGGTATCATGACGGTGGTTACCAACTTGCTTTCTTAAACCAGGCTTTCCTCTTCAGGCATCAGGTGCCCTGAGCTGCAGTACCACCATAAAAACATCAGTAGTGTGTAAATTAACGCATCGTATACAGTTTGTGCTGTAATATATTTTTGTTCGGTGGCATGACTGACGCACAGCTCAGCAGCTTTGCATAGAAAACATCTTCCCTCATCTGAGAATCTGTATGACCCATAAAGAACATCATCAGGTAAATAATTAGTTAAAAAGCTGTGTGTGTTTTTTTTTTTCTTTTTACAGTTGATTGATCTGAAACTCTGACCTGCTTCTGACCAGGTTATGAGTTCACCATGGTGTTACCATGGTGATTTAGCCAGGTTAAAAGAGAGCCACCTTCATTAACAAAATTGAAAGCAAAGGTTCATAAAAGATTGAGGAAGTTTTCTGCAAATTCACATGAAAAATATCAGAGCACAGGACAGCTTTTCTACTAAAATGTGACCAAATATAAAATACTTGATAAAACAGGGGAAATTAGGACTAAAGGAATGCATCTAGTAATAAAATAATAATAATAATAAATGTTGCAAACTAAGGCTCAGTTTTCTCACTTAGTTTAAGGTCCTTTCAGTATTTTATATGTTTAAGAATATTTTGTCTCAGCAATACATTTTTATATCATTTAACATTTTAGACGTTCAGGTGAAAAGACAGTGCCAAGACCTCTGAGCTGTTAATCATGTCTTATGTTTGACTCCCTCTGTGTTTCTCTTCCAGCTGGACGGCTTGTTGGACAAGAGACAAGAGAAGCTGGACTCTGTGATCGAGTTTGCCGTTGATGACTCTCTGTTGGTCCGCAGGATCTGTGGCAGGTAAGAGCTGGTGTGACAGAAAATTAATTATGCAAGACCAGAGAGAGGATTCAATCTGTTATATTTCCCAGTGGTTTATGATTTCCCATGATGCAGTGTTTCCTTTCGGCCGAGAAGCTCCTCATTCTGTCGGCGCGTTAAATCCACCCGGGCAGGTAGATTGATTCATGTGAACACAAGAGTCTGGGACAGTGAGATAATGTTGGAGAGAAGTGGAGCGTGAACGCGTGCGATTAACAGTGGAGGTGGCCTGAAGGGGTGTGAGAGCGTCCTGTGGCTGCGAAGGTCGCAGGTTGAATCCTTAAAGAAGACGAAGAGTCCGTCCCCGATGAAATGTGCTGAGTACCAGAGCTGCTCAGTGCCTGATTGTACTTTAAACTGTGTGCTGAGACTTTTCATGAAGCTCAACAGAGACACGTGTAGAGAAGAAAAAACTGGAAAAGGAAGCTGCAGCTCATTTATGACACTAACATTTAAAGGGACAACACGTGATTTTATAGAGATGAATTACTGTCATAGGATTAGGAGTTACTTCTTCAAGTGAAAGTAACCTGTCTGAGGTTGTTAGGGCACAATAAACGTAGACTTTAATCCCTTTCGCACATACAGTCTGTCCCTTAAATGTTAAGGAACATTTCCTGGTTCGTGTGCAAATGGTAGCAGGGGTCAATATTCAGGGGAATTATACCTCCAGTTTCCCACTTGGAACTGAACTGAGGTCAAAGGTCACTGTTTTTGTCCATAACTGAAGAATTCATCCACAACTTATGACAAAGTTTCACTCAGATAGGCTGTCTAAAAGGATAAAATTATAAAGTGATGACATTTTATATCCAAAAGGATAAAGGTCAACTTCCCTTTGAATCATAATTTTCTGCAAAAAAAAAAAACATGAAGCTTTCCATCAGTCCTCTGTGAAAATAGTCTCTGACTGAAGACAGTAGTGTTGTCATAAATATTGACATACCGATAATGAGTATTTAAAATGCTTTTAATACTAATGTGTAGCAGTGGTGATGCTCCTTTTCACTCCATATCTTCTCATACAGCGAGTTGATGCACACACACACCGCTGCAGTGCACACATGGTCCTGCCTCCTCTCACTTAATCACAGTACTGTCTTGTTCTTGTCTCGTTGGTATATCCGTTGTCTTGTTATAGTCTTGTCATTCATCTTTTAATGAAAATCTGAAATGTTATGCCCTCAATTTTGAGTCAATGTTTACCTGAGATGTTGAAAATGGTGTTGAATATCGATATTTTTCAAGATATTTTATCGAAATTAGAAACTCCAGAGGACAGCATGTTTCTCACTGGAGATGATTCACTGAAATCAGACATGTCAAGTTTCATCACTTCTCTGGACAACGATATATTTGTTGATATAGCAAAGTCTGCTGCGATACAATTTCGATTTGATTCAATTCAGGGGCCTGCGATCAATATATAAAACGATATCATACACTCATTTAACAATCAGTTTCAGAAGAAGCTGCCACTTCTTTATTTTCTGCTTTCAGCCATAAAAGAAAAAAGACAACACATAAATAATTGTAAATAATTCTAACCAGTTAAGTGCAGAAAAGTTACCTCACTAACATACATAAAACATGGCTTAACAACAAGAACACATAAAATTCAGAGCTGATACAGACTTGCCATGGGAATTTCAAGATAAAAGTGGAAATAAAAAAATGATGATATGGATTGATGTTTTCTTTTTGCATCGATGATAATGGACCGCTGATCATTACATCCATATGTTGATCCAAATCACCCCAACTTGAAAGCTTTTATTAAATTCCTGAAAAAATTTTCACTACGTAAGAGTCTAGACAGACATGGCAGTCACACATATTTCAGTGTTTATTGTGTCAACTCAGTGATTGTGGTTTGTTTGCTTCTGCCGACCGCCTGGTTTTGTCTTTTTGCCACGAGTGAAACAACCAACAATAACCACTGCACAACCTGTAAGCAGTCGCTTCATCACCGAGCATCCAGTGCCACTTATTTTACAAAGTGATGAATTTCACTGTCCCACTTTCTGTTGGCACCTGGCTCCGATTCTCTTACGTAAGATCGACAGGTTGAGGCCAAACGGAGAGCTCGAAGAGAAACTTGTAAACCTTATAACAAAATTAATTGGCAGTGTTTTGTTGTTGTTTCCTGGTACGTTTCCATCTCAGCCTCCACTGTGCAACAAGTCATTTATGTAACAGTTTTGCAACAGTTTGATATAACATGCTCTGCTCTCATTGGAAGCTGACCCACACACTGAACAGGCAGACGTGCTTTCAGAGGCCTTCATCCGAACACGTGTCGGCGCTACACAGTCTGTGTTGTGAGATCTTTTGTTGTGTTTGTTACTGCAGCACAATGTTTGTCCTCTTTCTTACACAATAACCACTCTACATGAACCGTACAGCGCACTAAATATAAGACGGTTTGCAAAGAGCCATCTTTCTGTCCATGGGGGTCCTTTGTGAGGAGGAGGAGGCCGGCTGCTGCTTTTTCAAGCCCAAGTAGGACAAGGGCAGCATGTGGGATGTGAAAAAGGACAGTTAAGTAGTTAGTGAGTCACTGTGGCTGTCTAACCCTCATCTGTCCTCCTCCTCCTCTGCTCTCACTCTTGATTTCTTTTCCGTCCTTGTCCTGTCCCCCTCTCACCGTCTCCCTTCCATTTCCCCAGACTAATTCATCAGCCAAGTGGCCGCTCTTACCACGAGGAGTTCAACCCCCCCAAAGAGCCCATGAAGGATGACGTAAGTAGTTTCACTATCAACCCACTTAGAAACCACTTCTGGCTAAACTGCCGCCTACCTAAAATCACTGCCAGTCGGAAAATTGGTGACAATCAGGCAGCTTTCAGACTTAAGTGCTTTGACGCATTTTGGATGTATAAAATGATTGAGACATTTAGTCAAAATGAAACGCACAGAGATGTTTCTGGTCGAAATCCGTCATCCTTTCAGTATCAGCTCTAGGTCACAAAAGGAGGAGATGTACAGGAAGTTTTAAATCTGAGATAGATGTTGTAAAACTTAATATTAGGAAGATGTCCTTCAATATTTTGGACAGCTGGTTTATTTTCTCCATTAGAGAAGATTTCTGCATGTTGGTGGCACTCAGTGAAAAGAGACAATGTGGTTTTGAAGTGAGAGTGTGATAGATTCATTTATTGACGAGACTAAAGATTTTTAAAAGGTGATGATCAGATCAGGGTGTCCTGCAGCAAAGGTCATATATTGAATGAGTGAGGCTATTTGTGTAGATGTTCCCCTACTAACTAAATACGTCCAGCTCTGATGGCGCTGCACTCTGGTGCAGAGGCTGCAGATTTATCAACATGTATCCTGCTGCCTCCAGGGATTTAATTAACTGAAGCAGGTTTTCATACTGTGAACAACAGATGCAGATCACTCGTATTAATTTATAGATGAATGTAGACTGGATGGCTCGGTAGTGCAGCGTAGGGTTGTCACGAGAACCGATACTCTGGTCAAGTCAATGCCAAAATTTTGAAAAAGTGACCGTACCCGTTTATTTACTGTACTGTAGATACCAGATTAGTAAATAATTTGCCTCAGTTATTTGTCCTCGCAGCTCAGAAGAGTTTTTGTTTCAGGTGACAACGAAAAACAACAATGGCTGAATTTTATTCTTGACCTGACCCTGCAAAGGAAAGGCACTTACAGACAATTTAGCCTGATTGATTTACAGATGTTCCTGATCTAACAACAGTAAACATTGTTTTATTATTGGCTGAAGAGTGTTTAATTAAAACAGTTTTACATTTTAGGTATTATTCATTTTTTATTGTACACTTTTCCATGATTTTTTTTGCTTATGTTGGCAGAATGAAAAAATATGCAACAGACTGATGTTGCACCAGAAACTGATTTGTTCTGAGTTCTCAGTGCAGAGTCTTAAGGCCTCTGCTGCAGACACCACAGACGCCTGTTAGTTCTGTTTATACTACTTTTTGTTAAC
>JAJHUR010077541.1:0-12247 GCA_027495735.1 Lutjanus campechanus | reverse complement strand
TTTTTCCTCCATCTTTTGTGTGATTGGCTCTCAAACCAACAGCCAATCAGTGCCTGACTCTGTCCTGTATGTGTTGATCGTCAGACAGACTTTGTGATGAAAAATGGCTTCATGAAATAAAAAAAAATCTTTATTGTGAAAATAAGCAGGGTAAAATAACATTTGATGATGATAAGTTGATGTTTTATTTCATAGTTTTTTACTCATATTCCACATTTTGTCTGTTAGCATGATGCTAACACTTCAAACTGACTCTGCTTTATTTATTATTTTACAGTTTCGTTATAAGAGGAGAATTTACACACAGAGCTACGTGGACGATAAACAGCTGGCCAAGCTACACACCAAGGTAAACACACACACACACACACACACACACACACACTCAGCACCGGGACACGGGGTTAATAATCCAAGAAAAAAACCTTTCAATTCCAATTTCTAAGAATTAAACTTGGATATTCTCTGAAGTTTACTAGAAAAAAACAGATTTTTAATGAATATGATAAAAGAATAACACAGCTCACCTTAAAGTGCAGCTGCAGACACAAACGTGTTTTAAGTGGATATAAATGCTGTCGCCCCAATAACACGATGTGTCATATGACGTGTCAGGAGCGTCCTCGTACACCGACAGGAAACAACAACTCATCTTAGACTGTAAATACAGAAATGGACGACATGAGAGCTTCCTAAAAGTGAAGCCAAAACCTCAGGATGGCCCCCTGGTGGCTGGCTGCAGTATAGCTGTGTACACAGGGTTTGCAAACATCAAAGTACACGTCAGATAGTTTCTGTCATTGTAGGTGGTTCTTGTCACGCTGGTGTTTGTCCTAGTGTTCATTTGATGATATAAAAAGGGGTTTTCATGCCGTGATTGACAGCTGAGCTCTGCTCATGATTGAATCGCCCGGCTGTGTGGGCGGGGCTTCGATACCGCGGCTCCGGCCTCGATCACCACTGCACAGACTCTGGCTCCAGAACAAGATGGCAGCGTTTGTATGTGGGATATTTTGGCTTCATTTTATTTTTATGTCAGTGGTCTCTTCTCTACACACACAAGCAGGGAACGTTAAGTTTATTTATTTTTACCATGTAGATCACAGGCACAAGTGGCTTCTGGGTAGCCTGGGGGTGTTCTGTCAAAAGTGGTGAATTTCCCATTCAACACTACAGTGCAAAGCAACAGACAAATACAAAACAGCTGGAAACAGGAAGTGTCGTGGCCTCACTGCCGCTGTTGTTGCAATGTACATAAAAATAATCAGGTGTGATTGTGGTGGTGTAACTTGGCCTTTTGATGACACAAATCCTTTAATAATGTATATTAATAATGTATATTTACTCCCACTGTTCATTAAAATAACACTAACCACCATGTCTCATTCTCTCATTGTGAATATGTGGAATAAATAAACTGCCTGCGCTGAATTCTCCTTTGTTGGAGGGTTTGTGGTGTTTCTTCAGATGAATTCACACGGTTTGATGTTTTTCAGGCCAACCTGAAGCGCTTCATGGAACATGTACATCAGAAGAATGTGGAGAAGGTTTCCAAGTGGTTGGAAAAGGGCCTGGACCCCAACTTCCATGACTCTGACAGTGGGGGTGAGCACGAACACACGGAACCATCTAAACAGTCACACTTCTGTTTGTGGGATCTTGCTATAGAATTTTATAAATGTGCTTTATAATATTTACTTAATAAGTAATTAAAACCTCCAGGCTCCCAGAGCTACCACCGAAGACATGACCTCAGTGTTTTCAGTCCCTCTTAAGAGAAACTGTGTTTATTGGATTTATTTTTGGAACAATACGAATCATAAGGTCTTTGTTTTGTTTGTGTGTCTCAGAGTGTCCTCTGACTCTGGCCGTCCAGCTGGAGGAGAGCTGTGAGCTGATTAAAGTCCTTCGCAGTGGAGGAGCTCACCTGGACTTCAGGACCAGGGACGGGATCACCGCTCTGCATCGAGCCGTCCTCTGCAGGAACAGCGCCTCGCTCACTGTGAGAAAACACCACCTACAGCAGCTTCTCACCGCGTTTGTCCCGTTTTTACTTTAACCGTGTTCCCGTTAATGTTTTAATGCATATTTAGAAGCGTCACGTTAGAAAAAGTTCAAAATGATAAAAAACTTTTGCAAAAAAGTTTTTAAACTCCCTTGAGGTGTATAAGCTAGTGGGCCGAGAGCGGAACCCTGTGGGACTCCTGAGAGTATTATTGTGCACATTAGAAAGGGTTGATAAATTCAAAAATACTAAATTTTGCAAAAACATTTTTGCTCTCACTTGAGGTGGATTGAAACCGAGTTAAAGTTTTCTCAGACAGAATGTGAGGGGAGTTTTTGCATTGTGTTATTTGCACGAGTTTGATAACTTAATCGTTATTATTAACCGTTAACAAGGTGTTACAAATATCTGGTCCGTCTCTGTAAAGCTTAACAATTTGGTAATCATTAACAAATACTTAAAATTGTTTGTTAATAGTGAAATAACTAACTAACAATAAAGTTGAATTAACTATTAATTTAGCATTTACTGATGATGGTTATTGTAAAGTGTTACCGAATGTTAAATATGACTGAAAGCAGCTTTGTTTAAGTAAATTATAAAAGATGGTCCTCTAAATAAGGTGTGGCTGGATTTGGACTCCTGGATACACAAACACGTTCACATATTTGTCAGAGTTTAATCTGCATGGCTGCAAAGTCTGGACCTACAGGGACACAAACAACTGACAAAAGTTGACAAAAATGTAGAAGCTATAAATGAGGCTTCAGTCTGCTTCTGTCTCTGTGTGGATTTTAAACACGTGAACTCAAACGCTGGGATGAAACAGCAGCTTGACACAACTGAGGGTTTAATATTTTGAACTCATTTACCTTCAACATGAACGGTTTTATTTCAAACTCTTTATTTTTTCTGTTACTTATCATCCTTGAGCTCAACAACCACTTCTCTGTCCTGTCCTGGTCCTCAGACTCTGCTGGACCTCGGAGCGTCTCCGGACTACAAGGACAGCCGAGGACTGACTCCCCTCTATCACTCTGCCATGGTGGGCGGCGCCCCCTACTGCTGCGAGCTGCTGCTGCAGGACCACGCCACCATCGGTACGGAGGCTCATTTAGCCGTTATAATACAGAGACACCTGTGTGTGTGTGTGTGTGTGTGTGTGTGTGTGTGTGTGTGTGTGTGGATGATGACATCAACTTTTGTTATTTATTAATTTTTGTTTGTGCGTTTTATGAGAAAAACACTTCACTGCTGACAGGATTCTTGTTGTCATGGTTGCAGGGATGACTGATGAGAACGGCTGGCAGGAAATCCACCAGGTGACACACACACACACACACACACACACACACACACACGCTCAAACGCACACACACACATACAATCCGTTAAATTAGTTGCCCTATACAATTATGATTTTGTCCGTGTGTGTGTCTGTGTGTGAGTTCAGGCATGTCGCTATGGCAACGTGCAGCACTTGGAGCACCTGCTGTTCTACGGTGCCGACATGAGTTCCCAGAATGCATCAGGAAACACCGCACTGCACCTCTGTGCTCTCTACAACCAGGTAACACACGACAAACACTAAAAAGTTAAACTGTTTGAGTCATTAAAAATGTATTTTTCTTGCCATACTGTTTGATTATTTATTTTTTTAACTTTTATTTAAAGGCAATTTTGTGTTTTTATTTAAAAGTTTATTTTGAACGTTTTGCAGGACAGCTGTGCCAGAGTTCTGCTGTTCAGAGGAGCAAATAAAGACATCAAAAACTACAACAACCAGACAGCCTTTCAGGTAAAATAATAAAACTACAACAACCAGACTGCCTTTCAGACAAAATAATAAAACTACAACAGCCCCAAAATACTCACTGGGGCACCAAACCTGGAGTACCTTACTTCCTAAAATAGTGACTGGGGCCTTTATTTAAGTCAGGCCTTTATTTGAAGCAGGCTTGTATTAGAGACAGGACTTTATTTCTAATTCCCTCTGTTTAATAAGTATAATTGGTCATATTTTAGTGGGAAGCCTCGTTTTGATCTGCTCCCCTTTGACCTGCTGTTAACACAATCTCAACACTTCCTGGATCCATTTCAAATTAAAAGCCCTGTGTCGTTTCACTGGAAATAACCCTTTATTTCTTAAACAAGGCTTTTATTGTGAAACATTTTAAGGAACGTGTTGTGGAAAACTGACTGACTTGCAAGTTTCCACAACACGAGTACACCAACAGTGACTAAATCCAGGTGGTAACGCTTTAGATGAGTAATCCAGAGCTGCCATGTGTTGAAAATAGCATGGATTATTTTGTTGAATTTCCTAAATTAGAGTGATGGAAACACACATTTATGTTTTGGTCGATTTGACATAATATGACCCCCATCAGGAGTTTATCCACCCCTGTTTTTTCCCCCGGCCTATATTTGAGACTGGGCTTTTATTTGAGGAAATATGGTAATCCACCGCTGAAAATAGTCCCCAATAAATGAAATATTTCCTTCTGTTTGTTTGATTTTTAAAAAATACTATGATGACCTACTGTTTTTGGAAATAACTGAACCTTTTTGATAAAAGAAGCTTTATAACTGTGAGGTCTTTTAAAGCTTTACGTCTTGAGGGTTTATCCTTTAATGGAAATACACACACACATATATAAAAGCTTTAAAGCCTCATATCTGATCTGTATGTTTGTGTGTAGGTGGCGATAATCGCTGGCAACTTTGATCTGGCTGAAATCATTAAAATCCACAAACCCGCTGACGTTGGTGAGTTGGCTGACAGTTTAAACACGTTTAAACTGTGTGTGTGTGTGTGTGTGTACATGCACATGTTACAGCAGCTGGCCAAGTTAACTGTGTACATGTGTGTGTGTGTGTTTGTGTGTGATTGTGTGTGTGTATAATTTTATATGTGCCCAAGTAGTTCCCTTCAGAGAAACTCCATCCTACACAAAGCGCCGCAGAGTCGGCGTGACCAGGACGACGGCAGGAAACGGCCTGTCTTCTCCGCGCTCTCTGATTCGCTCAGCCAGCGACAACGCTCTGGAAAGCCCCGCCTCTTCTCCTGGCCCCTCCCTCCAAAGCCTGGAGACGCATCATGACACACACACGCACTCGCTACGACGACACACACGCCGGCTCAGGTACACACATGCACTCACACACAGGGTTAATATATAATTACACAGTTATAATCACACGGTTTGTACTGCTGTTGGCATGACGACGGCCTTCTCTCACCTGTCTGTCTCTGTAACCCACCTGTATCTTTGTCTGCAGCCCGAGTGGTGGAGGTCACGTGGAGACCAGCCCCCCCTCCTCCCCTCCCCTCACCCCCCAGATGAGGAAGCGGAGGCTGTACAGCGCCGTGCCGGGACGCACCTTCATCGCCACCAGGTCCCACGTCCCGCAGGGGGCCGGAGAAATCCAGCTGCACCGAGGAGAGAGGGTCAAAGGTCAGACAGAGAAGACCGTTCAGAGTACAGTGAGGACAGCAGCACTGTGGTGGTATTACTGAGTAATCTGATTACTCTGTGTGCATTGGGTCTACAGTTCTGTCTATAGGTGAAGGAGGATTCTGGGAAGGAACTGTTAAAGGACGAACTGGTTGGTTTCCTGCTGACTGTGTGGAAGAAGTCCAGATGAGACAATACGACCCACGACTGGGTAAATAATCACCTTCAACATATTTATGTCGGGGTTTAACGTTATGATGTACGTCTATAAGGTGGTGGTACTTTTTATAATCTATATCTCTATATGATGTGTGTCCATGTATGTTTCAGAGACGAGGGAGGACCGCACCAAGAGACTGTTCAGACATTATACTGTAGGATCGTATGACAACTACACCTCCTACAGGTAAAACACCGTCATTACACCTCCTGCAGGTTCACACCATTAAATATCACAGAACAAACATCACATAACTTTAACAAATAAAAACATGAACAGAATTATTAGTCATAATTAGCAGCTAAAAAGATTAATGAGTGTGTTGTTAATTAGCTTATTTTTAGTGAACCAAACCAAATACAGATAAAACAGATTAAAAATGTTTGATTTTAATAAATAAAACTTTATGCAATCAGTTAATTCAATTTATTGATTTAATTAAGTTAATTAATTAAGTTTGTGTCCCAAATCAATCAATTTTTTTTATTTCAATTTGCTTCATTGGCAAGCTTGTTTGTAGAACAATATTGTCAAAGCATTAATGAATAAAATAAAAATAATGAAAAAAATAAATAAGTAATGTACCTATGCTACTCCCTGGTCACTGTCTAGGATTTCTACATAGAGGACTCAGCAGTTAGCTCATGATGTAGTAAAGAAAAAACATTTTTAGACACTATTCAGGTAATTTTCTGTGCCTTTGTTTACATCATTGCTGCAGTGCATGGTGGGATACAGTGCTTGGTTAGTGCACTGTAAACCACTGAGTCCTCTATATGTGGTGTAATAATTCTCACTTTACATTCATAAAGAACTACAAAATAGCAAACTCACAAGGAACGAGTGCAGCCCATCTGCTGACAAAATTCTGTCTGAAACTGACCCAAACCCGATCGCAGCCCGACATTTTTCTTAACAAGCTTCCCTCTAAGCACCAAACAGTTGGAGTTTTCAGTGACGGGGACAATACATGCAGGGAACTGGAACTGGCAAAAAAAAAAAAGAAAATAAATAATTAAATATGATGCAACCTGAACCCGACGTGAGCCTGTGGAATATGTAAGAAATAAGCCCAACCCGTCCAATAAAGTGGACGATTGTGACACACAACAAGACCATGTGTTTCCCTAAAACACTTCATGTTGTTGTTTTGGTGCTGTCGAACCAAACTTCATTCTAAAAACTGGTGTTTTTTGGTAGGAACATATTTTTTCACAGTGAAAACTTTACTTCTAACATCATTAAGACTCTTTTCTGATTCACTTTGATCTGCAGACAAAATCGTCCCCCTCAATCCTCAGAGCCTCAGTTCAGAAAAGGAAAAACTCCAGAAAACCTTGTAAAGGTCCAGTGTGTAGGATGTGGTGACTTCTAGCAGTGAGCTTGCAGATTGGCCCTGAAAACGCAAGAAAACATGAAATCTAGAGCCTGTGTTTGGTTTGTCTTTTCTAGGCTTCTGTAGAAATATGTTGATGTAGATATAAAGGGCTCATTCGAAGGTAATAAAAGTACAAGGATTAATATTCAGGTGATTATACACTACTGAAAACATACCTATTAATATTATATTCCAGTTCTGCTATATTCTTACAATAAATCCCCCTAAATCGTACACCTTGGACCTTTAATGGTAAAAAAAAAGAGAAGAAACCTCAAGTAGAGCAACACAGGAGGCCTCCGTCTTCCAGGAATAGTTGTAGGTACGGAGAGGACAGAAATAACAACGGTGAAATTGCACTGTGGAGAAACACAATGAGGATGTAGGAAGGTAGAGACAGAGTGCAAACATTTATGACAGTGAGGAACAGAGCTGATGAAAACAGCAGCAGAGCTGAAACGCCACGAGAACAAAGGAACCAAAAACACGGAAAACAAAAGAAGGAATTAAAAAAAACCCTGTATAGTTATTACACTGTCAAATGCTTTTATAACAGCATCATGACCTCAACTAAAATGGTACAATTTGGACTTGACATACTGCTGTTATTAAGTGTTATAAATGATGACAGAGTAGAGTACGAGGCGATTTACAGTTTCCTGATTGTACAGATTGCTACTTGTCACTAAAGTAGGCTAACTGCTAACTGTTGTTAGCTGACATTAGCTAGTTAGCTCGGTTAGCTGTGCACCTTATGTCAAGTCCAACTGATACCACTTTATCTGAGGTTATCACACTCTTATAAAAACATATGACGGTGTCATAACACCTAATGACATCTTTATAACCAGCCCAAACTGTAGATCTTTAGTTAAGGCCACAACACTGTTACAAAGGCATTTGACAGTGCCATAACACTTAATAACACCTGTGTGACAAATCCAAAATGTACCACTTAAGTTGAGGTCATGTCACTGTTGTAAAGGCATTTGACAGTGTCATAACACTTATTAACGTTGTTATGACAAGTCCAAAATGTACCACTTTAGATGAAGTCATGACAGTTAATGTCAAATGATTTTACAACATCTTTATGACAGTCTAAATGTCTAAAGTGGTATATGACACTGTTATAAAAGCCTTTAAAAGAGTAATAACGCTTAATAACATCTTTACAACAAGTCATGATATTGTTATGACTGTATTAGAGAGTGAAATGAAGCTTACTAATATCCCACTGTACCACTTTAGTTGAGGTCTTGATACTGTTATAAAAGCATCTAACAATGTAATAACACTTAATAACATCTTTATGACAAGTCCAAATGTATGTCTGTTGTAGATGAAGGAGAATATTCATAACACACTCTTAGAGGTTTTGTGACAGCCACATATGACAGCTTTATGTCATGTTAAAACACAAAGCTAAACAGTTTCTTTAAGTTTGCTATGACATGTTTATGACAGGTTATGTTGTCTTAGTTGATATCAAGTTGTCATAGCGAAGACATCTCAAACAATGGCAACTTTAAATTAAAAATGACATAACTAACCAATTGACACTGACAATTTAAGCATTCATAAAGAGGTTATGACAGTGTCATGTCAGTTTTATGAACATTTGTGTTTTTTGTTTTGTTTTAGTGACTATGTGATCGAGGAGAAGACGGCCGTGCTGCAGAAGAGAGAGAGCGAGGGATTCGGCTTCGTCCTCAGAGGAGCTAAAGGTAGAAATGATGGAGGGATGGAGGGATGGAGGGAGGGATGGAGGAGCGGTGGGTGTTTGGAGGTGTTGGGAAAGAAAAAAGAAGGATATTTAAAACAGAGTTGAGTCTTCAGAGGAAGAGCAGCAAGCTTTAAAACTCCTCGCTGTGTTGTTTCATAAGAACGACAGAGTTTCATCCTCCATTTTAACAGGATTATTACAGCAGCGACGGGCAGTTTGTTACTTTTAATAACTAAAGTTAAACTGGGAATCAGTACAGTTATGAGGCGGGAGAATAGATTGTTTCTGCCAGTATTTTTCTTCCTTTAATGATCTCCTCAGTGCTTCTCGATATAGAAACACAGGGTTCCCCAGATCATCTAACAATCCTGTGGGTGGGTGTTCTGACATTTAAAAGTCCAGTGTGTCAGATTTCGGGAGGTTATTGGCAGAAATGGAAAAGAATATTCATACGTTGTGTTTTCAGCCCTTTATATCTACAGAAACTGCAAGATGTCACTAAATCCTACAAAGGACTTTAAAAATTACTCTTAAATTTTGAAATCAGGTTGCAATAAACATTTAACATGTTCAGTTTTTTCCTATAAACATGTTTTTTTGTTTTTTTTAAAAGCTGAGACCCCCATCGAGGAGTTCGCCCCGACTCCCGCGTTCCCCGCCCTGCAGTACCTGGAATCAGTTGACCAGGGCGGCGTGGCCTGGAGGGCGGGGCTACGGACTGGAGACTTCCTCATAGAGGTAACGGCTGTCATCCAATCATTAAAGCTCTATGAGCCTGTTTACACCTGCTATTAACATACATCTCCAGTGACCACTTGTAATCCGACCAAATTTGATTAATTTACTGTTCATCAGCTAACTAGCTAAAGGCAGCTACAGTTAGCAGTAGTTAGCAGTTACTTAAGCAACAAGTAAAGCTATCTGTCCATCAGGAAACTCTGTACAACACCAAGATTTGAGGCAGAGCAGCCGGAGGACATCAGACAGCTTGTTTCATGTGTCCTTCACCCACAAGTATCCATTTTTACCAAACTTGTTGTGGGTTCTTCTTCTTCTTGTTTCACACATACATATATGACAGGCTCTATAACACATGTCCACTGTCCTCACCTGTCTGTCTGTGGTCCAGGTGAACGGCGCTGACGTGGTGAAGGTGGGTCACCGGCAGGTCGTCTCTCTGATCCGTCAGGGTGGAAGTCGACTGCTGATGAAGGTCGTCTCCGTTTCCAGGAAATCGGAATCCAACCTGATCAGGAAGAAAGGTGTCTTTACTTTCTTTATTTCATTCATTGATTTGATCTAAACTTGGGACTATTTATTCATATTATGTATTTAAATGTTTTTTTATTGCCTTGTGTTTCTTATCTTGAGGCCTTTTATGAACAGTGTAAAGCAGTTTGAGTTGCCTTGTTGAAATTCAGTCCTGTGGCTTTCTTTCTTTTTTTGGCTGTTTTTGTAGTAGTCAGGTCACCAGCGTTCAGTGTGCAGTACGTCTGCGTTCACTCTCCAACTGTGACCTGATTGGTTCTTGTCTTGTAGCTCCACCCCCTCCAAAACGAGCTCCCAGCACCTCGCTGACACTGCGATCCAAGTCCATGACCGCTGACCTGGAGGAGATAGGTAAAACAAACACACACACACACAAACACACACAGTGCACAGTTGAGTCAAACTGTAGGAGTGTGTGTTGTTGACTTTTGCTCTGTCTGCAGCCAGGAGGAGACGCATCGGTGAGTCACATGACCTGACGGTATCGGTGGTAGTTGTTGGCATGGCATGATGTTGGACTGACGTACTGATGTTATGATGTGGCGATGATGTCATGGTGTTTTAGTGATGTCATGTAGTGATGTAACACCCAGGGCCGTAGCTGAGGACACAACACACGTCCTCTGTCCATGGTGGTGTAGAGAAGGCTTTGAGACATTTAGACCGGGGATCGATGGGGGCAGATTTAGGCCCAATTATTGCTCAATATTTTAATAAGTTTCTTATAGATTAGCCTCCATCAGTGTGAATAGACTCCTAAGAAACTTGGGTAATCTATAACGGTAACTACATACTGAACTAAACTGCTCTCAGAACTCCACCAAGGAAGCAGATCTCTGACTGATGGTTCAGATTTGAATGACAGCAAATATTAATCAATTTTGATCAGTTTTAACACTATCATGTAGACGCGCTGTGACACCTGTAGTTACCGGTGGTAACGGCAAATGTCAAAGATGAATACTACAGGTCACAGAATTCTGGGGGCAGCAAAACAAACTATTGTGATTTTAATGAAGAAGTCGAGCAGTAATTGGCCTTTTTCCTTCTGTGAGCAGCTGTGATGTGAGTTTAAGCATCAGACGCGGTTAAAGGATGAGAACAGCTCACTGTGGCTGCTCCTGACTGTTCCATTACTACCTGACATATTTCAAAATGATCTGCTGCCGACAAATGCAGAAAACAACTGTTGTCTTGTTTAGTTGACACCGACAGACACACTGCATCTCCTCTGACTGCTTCATAATAAAGGTCACGTCGCGTTTCAGCAGCTAAATGCTTTTAATGTGAAGCTGCACAAGTTGGAAATGTTCTGTTTGCATGAGCAGTAACTTAATGCAGCATTTTTTTTAATACTGCAAATATATAGATATTGCAATACTTTCGTCATCGACCTTTCTGTGAGCCAGATGTGGCCTGTTGGCTGCCAGATGATTGTCACTAACTGAGACCTTCAAGTCGGGAGATTTTACAGAAAATATATTTGAACGCTTAAATCAGGGGTCAGCAACACGCGGCTCTTCGCCCCTCTCCAGAGGCTCCCTGTGGCTTTGAAACAAATATTATATGGAAATTAACATTTTAATTTGGGTTCCTCGTTGTTGTAATCCTAAAGTGATTCTTGCGATTATGTCAACTGAAATCATAGCTCATAACTACGGCTCAGCACCTTTTCTTCTAAATTTTTACCCGAGGTTATTCTTGAGTCTCTCTTGCCTGGCTATGGATGTCAAATCAAAAAAGAAAAGTCTGCAAGGAAAAGTTTTTGGCTCTTGTAACAGTAAAGGTTGCAGACCTCTGGTTAAACTAAGAAATAAAATGTCAAATTTGTCTACTTTTGATTGGTTCTTGGTTGGAGTTTGGTTAGTGGCTCGTCAGATGTCGTAGGTGGGTGGGATTCCTCAGTATGTCTACATCCTGGCTACGGTCCTGCAGACTGATGTTGTGATGTTTTGGTCATGTTGTTGTGGTCATATTGTGACATCACCAGACCGTTTCATTATGTTTGTTTGTGTGTTTATTTTGTTTTCGTTACGTCTCCGCCCTCCAGAGAAACTGGATGAGATGTTGGCCGGGGGTCCACAGGAAGTTGTCCTGAGGGCCCGCCCATCAGACGACTTCAGGGCAGCGACGGTGAAACAGAGACCGACCAGCCGACGCATCACACAGGCCGAGATTAATGTAAGACGAG
>JAJHUR010077538.1:0-15530 GCA_027495735.1 Lutjanus campechanus | reverse complement strand
CACACAGACAGCACACACACAGACACACACACACACACACACACACACACACACACACACTTTGATCAAGTCTACAGTGGGAAGCCCGCAAGCTTGAAGCACTCACACCCTCCATTTACACCACTGACATTTATAGTAGTTTTGAAGACGAAACACACACACACACACACACACATGCCCACACAACCATATACACACTGAATGGTAAACAATGAAACCACAAGTGCTAGGAGTGTTTGTGTTTTGTGTGCCATAGCGACTAAAGAGGCCAAAGAGGACTGGTAGTCACACCACAGTCTAAACATCACGGTCAGAGGAGGCAGAGGAGGATGCAGACTCATTATGTCACCATGATACTCTGTTACTCTGACAGTTTAAAATTGCTTTAAAATTGTGTACATGTACCCTTATATGAGTAGTAGTGTTTACTTTCAAAACATAGATTCTTGTTTATGTGATTATATAATGTAAGTAGCACACTTAAATTTTGTTAACATAAAAACTGAATTAGCTTTATGTTTTTTTCATAAATCAGTGGTTACCCTTTTTGACTGTCTTTGGGTTTTTACAAATTTTTAATATTAGAAAGTAGCCTATTAAAAAGAGCTACTAACAGTTTGATTCCACCAGGTGTGGCGGTGTCGCATGTCGGCCACGTCAACCAAAGCGGACTGCGACAACGGCTCCAGATAGAACCTTTAACACTTTGCGTGAGTTTTGCCACCGTAGCTTCTCGTACAGGGTTTGGAAGAGGAAAGTGATATGAGGTGTTTGCAATCTTCAGGATCACCACTAAATCCTCCACACTGGTCCTTTGAGTTTAAGATGGCAGTAACACAGAAGAACTTTTGTTTAAGAAATTTTGAGCCTTCAAAATGTCATAAAAAAGGGTGGACGGGGCTGTGGGGGACAGCTGCACTGCAGTACATTTATTTCTCAGGTCAAGCGAGTCAAAACTAAACAAAAAAAAGCTGTTTTATTGTGCATCATGACATATTTCGTCTTCATGGTCATTTCTTTAAAAGCTTAAAGAGCTAACATGTTCTTCTTTTATGATGTGATAATGATCATCACAGTTACAAGCGCTGTGATTTAAGACTGAGACAGCTGGTGTTTTTCTCTAAATCAATGAAAAAAAAAAGACAAAGGCAATATCATGTCCAAAATGGATTATTTGATCATGGGGTATTTTGCAATCAAATTCCACATAGTTAGATGCAGCTAGAGGCAAATGGAACTTCCAGATATGTCCCACAGTCTCAAACGTGACCATTCATGGACGTGACCGAGGATAACATTTGATTTTTAGGGGAGTAATGATCTGAGGTTCAAAAGCCAGTCAAGTTGTAGGAAAGTTAAAACAGGATGTGATTCACACGTGCCATTAAAGGAGACGTGTGTGATAAATTTACTGTAATAAATCATAAAATGAGCATGATATGTCACCAGAGATAAAGGAAACACGCTAAATTCAAATACTAGCTTCTCTGATAACTACAGCTGCATTGTCCTTGGAAAATTTATATTCCAGGCCGGAATAACTTCTTTTGTTTGGTCTGTTTTTTGTTAGTGTCTGTTTATGAAATCATTAATAATCTTTTAGAAGAAGTAAATGTTTATAACGGTTAAATTGAGCAATTTGTTAACGGAGTCTGGCAGGCAGTGAGTCAGGCAGTCACTGAACTCAAACTCCAGGCTGTGTATTTTCGGAGCAGTGGGTTTTTTGTTTACTGGATAAAGGGCTTAACTTTTCAATGACCGTTATAAACAGCTGATCAATTTACCGTCAGTGACTCATCAGCGCTTGTTAGTGGCAAAGTATGATGTTAAATTGCAATGCTGCGCTCGTCTTGCGCTCTTGTGGCGTTCCTGCAGCCTGCCTGACCTTCCTTGAATTTGGAGAGGAGGGAGCAGGAGGAAACAGCTCACTTCAAGTATAAATTGTATATTAAATAGGATTTTAACCTATTTAATAAACCATCTGTGGCTCCAACGTGCTATTTGGACTGCTGTGACTCCTTTAAAGAAATTCAGTGAGGATAAGTCCCTGTAAAGATTATAAAGAAGATCAAGTTAAAGTCATTCTCCTTGAGTAGTTTATCTCACGGCGAGTCTTTAAAGGGAAAATTCACCTGAAAATCAAAAATACATCCCATTCTAACTGGTCTCTACATTTTTCAGTTGTCAGTTTGCCGAGTTTTGGAGATATCGGCTGTAGAGATGTCTGCCTTCTCTCCAATATACTAAATAGCGCTCGACTTTTGGTGCTCAAAGCACCAAAAATTACATTTGAAAAATTCAAAACCAGTCTCGTCTCTTTCCAAAAATCATGACCCTGTTACTCAAGATAATCCACAGACTTTGTTGTGAGCAGTTTCATGCAGGAACTACTTTCTTTCTAGTAGAAAACAAAGTAGTTCTGGTAGATTCTACTGCAGAGAGAAAGTAGTTCCTGCATGAAACTGCTTACAACAAGATGTGTGGACTATCTTGAGTTGTTTGAGTGGTTTTGAATTTTTTCAAATGTATTTTTTCAGTCCTTAAGCCACCACAAGCATCATTTAGTCCCATTATATTGGAGAGAAGGCATCTCCACAGCCAATATATAATACATATACATATATATTTTTGATTTGGGGTGAACTGTCCCTTTATTAAAAATACTTTACTTAATAAATACTTTTCTGTAGCTATAAGATCTTGTTCAAATTGCATCCTGTAACACCACATCAACCATCCACTGTAGGGTTTAGGGCAGGGTATCTTTTAAAAGTTAGGACCCTAGTACCAATACCAGTACCCAGTACTTTATTTGATACCTTTTATGAAAGTTTTTCATTTTGAAGAATGCTTGTGGTGATTGGCTGCAAGAAAAACCATATAAGTTGTCATTTTTTTCTAGATCTGGGTGCCAAAAGGATTCAACACAGGAATTGTTTGACTGGAAGTTATGATACTACTTGGTATTGTGTTATTTCACCGATGTTCAGCCCTGGCAGGATTGTTGTTACAGCGTTAAATTAAATGAATCTCAGCTGATGTGCATGAGTTTAGTTAAAATATTGTTTTAAAGTTCATGTACGCATTCATTTAATGATAAAACTGCACATGCTGGCGCCCCTGGACGTGACTGATGTGTGCTGGTGAGCTTCGTTCCCCCCCCGCCCCCCCAGTAACTACAACCCCGTGATGTACGACTAGTCGGGACACAACAAGTCAGAGGTAAAAGGTCATTTTGAGGGTGACAAGGTTGTTCAAGGCCACACTGCCCTGTACAGCTGGTACGTTTCCCACGCCGAGGGACTCTGTGTTTGGTCAAAATGACTGAAAACGTGAAGCCGGTGAAGAAAAACAAATTCAACACAATATTTTTTCTACATGAAGGAGCAGCGTGGCAGTGTGGTCAGAACAATAACCATCCTTCAACCAGCACAAGCCTCCATTTTCGCTCACCAGACAGTTTTTTCTAGGTGATATTGACCTCTGACCTCCCATTTTGCAACAGAAAAAGAATAAAATCCCTCTATAAACGTCTATATTATATGACTCAATGAGTATTTAATCTGGGGAACATGTAAACATGATCATTGTACAAGAGCTGGGTGATGGACACTTCCTCAAACTGTGTTGACAGCTAACTTAAACATTTATACATGCCTGGCGGCCAAATGACAGAGTTCCGACACCGAAATGAGCGAGTAGGAGGACTGTATTTTTACTGTGCATTCTGACACCTTTGTCTTAAATAATCTATTCAGAATAACACAAAGTGACTCTATTTCCATTCCAAATAATTACAGACCCTCGTGTCTTCGCACTCGCATGTTCCTGTAATTAAAGACAAAGTGTGGGCAAAATGAGGAAGATTCCCATCCATTCCCGACGCGAGGCCGTGAAGTTTTGGTCAGACTGGCACGTTGCTTCATTCTGAGTCCAGTAATTATCACTAGAAAGCGGAGGGAAGCCCAAAGCAGAATGATGGAGTGACTAGAATAGATAGAAACGACTTTATTTACTTTAAAAACATGTCTTTTTTTGGATTTTATTGATCCACAGAGTGTTTCTTTCAAGCGCTACAGTGCTGTTTTTGAACTCATTAAGATGTAAGAACTGCATCCAAGTCTCGCTGAAGAGCATCTCTGCAGCATCTGTCTATGTTAGTTGTGTTTTACCAGCAATGTCTTGGTTCTAATCCCTCTTTCTTTAGATTTTTGACTTTTTCACTAATAAATAGACCCTAAAATTGATACACAGAGTTGAATAACTGACAGAACAGTCAATTTATCACTTAATGAAGGTCGCGTGCAGTCATGTGAAGGTGTGTGGTGCTTTTGCATTTTTAAAAAGTTAACTGCAATGACTCCAAACTATGTCACACTCTTTTGACAATAATGAAAGTGTAATTTACTAAATTACTGTCCAAATATGAGTCTGTAAAACAGAAGTTGATTTGTGAGTTCTCGGTTAAGGGGGAAAGTTTCATGAAGTCATGATTTGTTTGTGTTGGTCAGCCGATCTCATTTGTTAGTTCTGGAGTCCAGTGCTCCACTTTGCGTCAGTATAAACATCATCTTACAAAAGGAAATTATAATGTAATTAAATCCAAAATGTGCCCAAACGCTTGCAAAAGAACTCTAGTGTGAGTTAGGCCGTTTTTTCTTCCGTCAGCATAGCACTACTTGTTAATCACAGACATTTTTGGAACCTGTGACTGTGATTTAGAATCACAGTTCTTTTGTGAATTGATTTTTTCCCAACAACGCCTAATGAAGACTGCCAGGGACAAGTCATGAATATCTCAGCCTGGAGTCACCGGACTAATTCAGAAACCTCTCAGTTCATTTTCAGTTTATAAGGTGCAGAAAAAAATGCCTCTGCCAATTGGACAGACCGACAGCTAATCAGAACAATGAAGCACTGAGCAACACATGCAAGTCCATTTTCAATCAGGAAAAAAATGGCCGCGTGGTCGTAGACTTTCTCAAATTGCGCTACGCTCGAAACATGTGGCATGTGACTGTTTAAATATGTACAGCTGCTCTTCTGTCAGTCACTTTATCAGTCAGAATCAGAATCACAAATTGTTCACGTTGCAGATGCTCCTTTCAAGAACAGAAAAAATATATTGCTTAGTGTGATTAGAAGAGAAAATATACAAATATAACAAGGTGTAAAAAATACAAGACGTATGGCGAAGTAATAAAGCAAAAAAAAACTAAGAAAACAAGCAGTATCGACTGCAACAGGCTGCCTGCACGGTCGGTGCCCGGCTATACAAAATAAATGGTGGTGATTGGCCCAAAGAGGCTGAGATCCAAGATGGATGAAAGTCTCTCTGAACACGAGCGCAGTCAAACGTATCTGCCAGAGCGAATGAAACATGAGCTCACAGATTCATCTGGTTCCAGACTGATGAATATCTGCGCTCGAATCCAGAAAGGATGGTAGCAGGTTTTTCTCTTGACCCACAAAGTTAAAAAAAAAACTCCCTTTGTTACAGTTCACTGCTGCCACTAAATTCAATGTGTTTCAAATAAATCAAGAGGAAAAACTCAGTTTAATTTCCCTCCCGTCCATCAAAGATCAGGGACATTTAAGAGGAACGCAGGCATCCCTCATTAAAATGGCCACTAACTTCTCTCTGCATGTCTTTTTATTACTTTTGGCTGTGTCTTTGTCGATAGTGTTACTTTTGAATAAATCCCAGAGTGTGTCTCTCCAGCTTCGGTCAGATTTTCTTCTGTTAGTTCTGCCAACTGTTAACCTTTTGTCTATTTTCTTTGTCTCACTTTCCCCAATATTCCAGCGACTGCTTGTTGCCAGACTGTCATTATAAATAATTAGCTCCTAATTGAATGTCTTGGTTAAATAAAGGTTAAACAAATCTTTAAAAAAAAACAAAAAAAAAATACTCCAGAACCACACCTGCAGCATGGGAACAATCAGACGGGGTTGGGTTGCGTTCCTGACCCGACAGAACAGTTCTGGCCTGTTGCAGAGATGATAAATCAAACAGACCCCTCCCTCCTGGTCAGCTACAACATTTCTTTCCACTCCGTCGTCCTTTTTCTCTGACAGTCAGAGCTGCCGACAGACGTCTGGGCTACTCAGTTTTGGAAATCTGTGATTACATTGTCTATTTGCTACAATGAAGATATTTTTAATGCAGCCAGAGCAATAAACAACATTATGTTGTATTCTTGTTGAGTACATACTGACAGCGTGGATTTACACAACGCGTAAATAACATTTAAATGGGATTACACTGTGGCTGTGAGGAGTTTTGATTTTCAGTAGAGGGTATGTATTATTTGTGAATAAGCAGACAGTTGACAAAGCTGCATCATCGGTGTTTTAAATTATTACACACAGCTGGAATATTTAAGTGGTTGACAAAATAATCTATTAAAGGGATAGTTCAGCGTTTTGAAATATGGTTAGTTTTCTTGCTGGAGCCAGGAGAAAGTGAGGTTAGCTTAGCATAAACACCGAAAACAGGGGGAGAGAGCCTGCATGGCTTTGTAGAAAGGTAAAACATAAGCCTATCAAGACCACTAAAAAGCATGAATTATCACATTATATATTTAAAAAATAAGCAGTACTCTCAGCCAAGAAATACTTTAATATAACACATACTTTAACCACTTCTAAAACTGCAACTTGTTTTTTGGTGCAAACAAACAAGATATACAGTAACACTGACCTGAGCTAAATACGGCCCCTGATAGATGAAAATAAATCCTTGATCCATCATGTGAGATGTGAATATATTGTGGCTCCCGCTGCCTCTCGCTCTTCTCTGCTTCATGTCTCTCTTGTGCCCGCCTGCCGTCTTCATCGTCCCCGGCGTGAGAGTCCTGATCGGAGCCGCTGTAAATCAGCTCTGTACAGTATTCCCTTTTGTCCAGCTGGTCCCTGTCGGTCTCAGAGACTGTGTTTAGTCCCTGTTCGGCCATGTTCACTGAGAGGCTGCTGAGCCCGGTTCAGTTTCCCACGGTGTAAAGGTAAACACTCCCCCCGGTCATGTTAGGGCCTTTAGCTGCACAGCTAACTGAGCTAATGCCAGCTAGTGTTACTCACTCAGTTATTTTACAGTAGCTGAGTGGTACAAAGCAAAAGGCTGAAACTGAATGTAGGATATTTAATATGGACAAAGTTATTTTTTTTTTACGAAAGATCTGTGTTTAGTCTTATATAATTTGCTGATTACTGAGCTTTGGAGGTGCTGGTACACAGATTATGTCTGCCAGGCTAGTTTTCCCCCCCTGTTCAGGTGCTGCTGGCTCTGGCTTCATATTTTTTGTGCAGGCGTTACAGTGGTGTTGGTCTTCTCTCAGAAGAAAGTGCATTAGCGCATTTAAGCCTCAGGGTAGCTGCTCTTTATGGAACAATACTAAAATCTGAACTGCTCCCCTGTTCCCTCTGTCTTTCTTCTTCAAACACACACACACACACCATCCTTGTAAATGCCTTTAAACAGCAGTTAGATTTACCATAAGTGGCTGCAGTTAGTAATAATAACCCATGCTGTGCTCGTTGCTGACCGAACAGCAGCACTGCTGTGTGATTTATGGAGGGGGATGTTCGCCATAAGGCTGACAAAACCCACCAGAGGAGACTGGCCAGGGGAGCGAGTGGGTGGGAGAGACAGCAGGGGACATTTTCCCTCAACTGAATGATTAGTGTGTGCATAGCAGTCTGGTCAGCTTCTCTCAGGGAGCCTGGTGATATTGAGGTCCTGACACATGTATAGGTGCACGTAGGAACATACATTCACATGTGTATGTATTTAAATAAGCTTGTAACTAATAAATTCACATGTGACTGCATGCATGCATCTTTCAGTGCGGTATAGAAGTGACTACATGATCTTAAGAACACCCTCTGTAGAACAAAGTACACCAGCATGGGTGTAATCTACAGTGAATATATGATATATACAGTAAAGGTCCACGGTTAGATTTATTTTTGGGGGCAGAATATTGCAGAAATGTAATATAATATTCATGAGTATGTTTTCATCAGTGTATAATCACCTGAAAATAAGAATTGTTGTGTTTGCGTAACCTTAGAATGAGCCATTTACACCTACAAACATCACAGATCCTCTGGCTCTAGAGAGGGCCTTTTGCATTTTGTTTTAGGGTATTCACTCTGCTGAAGTATTGCTACCTGTTGCACTATGATACACTCAGGTGACATAGTGTTGTGTAGTGTTTTTTTCTCACATTCCATCCAACCATTAATTTCCATTCATCTGTGTAGTAGAGTATGAAATTTGTTTTGAAGAATCTTGAGTTACAGAATACATCACAGCAGTTAGGGAAGGAAGAATATGTAATGTTCTTTACTAAATTATAAAATGATCTTGATATATCATCAGAGATGAAGGAAAATGTGAAATGGAAATACTGTCTTCTCTGACAACAACGCTAATTTCTTTGAAATTTCTATTCCGTTACAGAACGTCAAAGTTAAAATTAATACAGAATGAGTAAATAATGAGTCATAAGAAATCATTTAAAATCTAGTCGAAGGAGTAGATGTTTATAACTGTTAAATTAGGCAAAATGTTAATGGAGTCTGGCAGGCAGTGAAGCAGGCGGACATTAAACTCCAACTGCAGAGTGTGTATTTATGTTGCAGTGACGTTTTGTTTTTTTGGAATAGCAAGATTAGCCAACTGACAGTTATAAACAGCTAATCGCTTCCAGTTTAGGACTCGTCGTTGCTTATCATTATCAAATTACAACTTTGCACTTGTCTTGCACTCATCTAGGCTCAGTGTCCCTGCAGCCTGCCTGAGCTTCTCAGGAGGAGGGGAAACAACTCACTTCAACCATAGATTATATATTAAATATGGCTTCAACCGATGGCTACAAGTCACTATTCAGACTGCAGCACTCATTTTTGAATTCAAGGGTTTTAACATATTGCTCCTATAAAGATACGGTATTGTCTCGAGTAAACGCAGAGCACTTTTCAAATCAGTTCCTATTTAAACTGCAAGTCTCACAAATCCAAAGGATTTTCACACAGTACAAAAATGGAAACCAATGGAAAGCAAAACAAAAGCCTGCAACTGTAAAGTCTAGAAATAAAAATGGCCCACGATCAGGACGGAAACTGGTATAGCAATTTAAGGAACAAAACAGTTACATCATGTTTTTGTATTTAGAATAAATTACAGGTATAAAACTCTGGATGTAATGAACATACAGCACATTTTATAAACATACACACACACACACGCAGCTGCAGAGGTCCAGTTCCAAATCATTTCAGCACATTTTGTTTCTGGCTAAACGGACGGTCTCCCAGAGGCTGCCTGCTTGAACACCCGCTGGTTTTATATAATAATTATCCAACCACGGGAACCTGTGATTTCACCCTGATATTTCTTCTCTCACAGCAGGACTATAAATCAAACGAAAACCTCAGAATGTTTCGAATGTTTTTTCGGGCAGGCGAATTTGTAGCTAGTTCGAGTGAAGTGAACAGGCTACTCGGCCAGCGTTACAAAATCTGAGGAAAATGTCTGAAAAACATTAGCAGGCATGAGGTCATTCATTTGTGCGCTATATGTCATTGTGTTTCTGTGGCTGGGTGAGAGTGGGAGGACTGGGGGCCAGGCCAGAACATCAGCCACTGAGCTCCGGATTGATATGGAAAGACCATATGGAAAACATTCGGCAATCTGGTAATCTGATACCAAATCTGGGGTCAGGCTTTTAATAGACGGTGAGGCAAGGAACATCTCCTTGACCCCTTGAGATGGACGTAAATATACATTCATGCACACACGCACACACTCACACACACGCTGCTATCAGCCCACATGCATGTGGCAGTGATCTGGAAGCCTAATTAGCTGAGGGTGGGGGTGGTGGAAGGAAGGGGAGGGTGAAATTGGACCAGAGGTTCCTCTGATTGAGGCGAAATGGGAAACAGGCTGGAACCAATGTTACCCTTTAGCCTACACACACATACACACTCGTGCATACACACTCCAGCTGAATGATGGTCGCTGGATCAGTAATGAAATATCTGCAAGTTGGCTCGCTGCTTGGTGCACATCTATCCCCTGTGATTATGGCCTCAAGTCCCTGGATGCCAATATCCGTTGGTCCGGAAAAAAAAAATGTGAGTTTGGAGGCCGTGATTACAGAATGAATCACAGACTAATCTGATTTGGATTACTCACTCTTGCCTCTCGTTCTGCGCTGTGCAGTCTCAGAGCACAGATGACTACTTTAATAAGCCAAACCTTTGATAGAATTTAGGAGCTGACACTTTTATCTACAGAAATTACATGTGCAACAAATAAGGAGGCAGAGGTCAGACCTTAATATGAGGTTCTCTGAGAGGACACGTCGGCAACAGGCAGGAGTTGTGGTTAAGGAGATGAGTAGAGGGAGGTTTAAGCTCCAGCTAAGCAAACATCCATACTGCTGAAGTGTACTGAAGCATTACAGTGATGCCTGCCAGCATTAGGCCTGTTGTTCTGCAGCCAGCTTGGAGAGGTATAACTTAACCCTGGTTCACCAAAGAGTGAAATAGCACCAGACCGCTCAGCAAAGAACCATCAAATCAGCGTTAAGATAATAATGACAAGAACAATAATATACTCACAAGCACTGGTGGACTCAGAGGGGGGGGGGGGGGGGGGGGGGGGGTCGCCCACATTCTGCCCTCATATTTGAAAAAAATGCTGCAAATGTGCCCTCTTAGATGCACTTACGGTGATAAAACCTGATAAAGTGCCCTCTATGATGCCCCTCCAGTGGAGAAAACATGATGCAGTGCCATATGAGCAGTGTTGTGCAAGTTAACATTTTAAAAAAGTTACCTCAAAGTTCAGTTCACACATTAAATCAAACTAGTTCACCTTCATAGTTTTGAACTAAATTCACCGTTCAAAAAATTAACTAATCTATGTTCATTTCTTCCATTTTTTTAAAAATCTAATTTTAAATAGAAGCTCCTCCTTCCAGGAATGACAATTTGAGAATGTTTTACACTACAGCTCACAGCAAACGTGAACACCAACGTACTGTTAAAATTCCCAACTGGGAACTTGGGATTCCGACTTTCCAGTGCAATCTGAACGCCCCATAATACATGAGAACTGCAGCAAGATAAGGAGGGAGATTGACGGAGGAGAAAAGCAAATATAATGTTGATCTATAAGTCTGTTTGTCGCTGTAACACAACCTCCACTCTTCAGTGTAGCTCATACACTTCAGGCTGCATGATCAGTACCACGTCGACTTTTCTGTCCATATTCACACGCTCAGTCTTTCTCTCTGCTGCGATCATACTTCTTTTTATTAGCTGACGATGTGAGCGCTGTTATCTCTCTCAAGAGTGAATGTCACTCATATTTATTAATTGCAAACTGATCCGTTCAGTCCACCGTTCACAAAAAATATGAGCATCTTCAGTGCTTTTAGCACGTTCATGCACAACACTGCATACAAGCACAACTGCAGGCTAGAAAATAAGTTGGTCTCTACGTGACTTTAAATGGTGGCATAGTTTTCTGTGTTTTGTATTAAGAGATATTGTATTCATTGTTCTTTATTTCACAAAATAAAACCATTTTAATCTAAACCAGGGATTGGGGAATGTTTCACCATAAATGCATTACAACTTCTGGCGTACCAGTGCCCCACCATGTACAGCTGGTGCCATTTTTAATAAAGTTTCTTGTGGTTCTAAAACATTTTACTTAAGAAGTAGGCAATGTTGAAACAGAATCTTGATTTGTTCAATACCGTCTGGTTTGACGGTTTGATCCGAGCCATCTGTGTCGCACTGGACGGACTCACTGAGACAGACTACAGCGTACCCTGCTTTAAGGTCTATTTTACTCTAAAAGGGACCATAATTTACTAAATGAACATCTTGCTGTGTAAAAAAGACTTAAAACTAATGATTAAGACCAAAGCTCATTAGGAAACTGTTTACTGAGCTCATAAATCAAGTGAAAAGTAGGATAATTTTGCTATAAGGGTACATACAAGTGGATTTTTTTTGCAGCCAGTAGAGATGCCCCCTGCTGGCTCACAATGAAAGTAAACTGATTCATTCTGTTATGCCAGTTTTATTCATATGATGGGATTAATGAGGCTGTTGGTAACAGAGAGAGGGTTGATCTTCTGGCTGATCATCGTGAGCTCTGCAGGAGAGAACAACTATTAGCTGAGGAGGAGAAAATATGCAGAAATGAGGATCATTCTGATCTCATAAATGTTTGGGTTTTTTTATACTAAAAGAGCTTAAACATGCTGTTCATTCTGTTGCTGGTAGGAGCAGTTTATGTTTATGGTTTATGTTCATGAATCATTCCAACATGTCAGTAATTGCATGATAGAAGAGGTTCCAGATATGTTTAATGTCGTTAAACTCTTTCAAATGTTACCAAAACATACAACTAAAATGCAGCTACAGTTATTAAACGCAGTAAAACATCTCGTTTATCTGTCAGTACTTGCTCTAATTTAGTTAATAGGTTTAAGTTCCCATAAAACATCCAGCAGACTGTTTATTTCTAACGTGTTTTCTGTAAAACAGGCAGGGACTTGTCGCAGATTTTCATTGGCGGTTACAGTAGCCAGTAGCGCTGTCAGTTACACCTCCCCGCCATGCGGCCCATGTATGTAGGATAGAGAGCAGTCGTATTAGCTGACTTTTAATGGAGGTTCCAGTGAACAAGGCCAGATGAGGACCAGAACAACCTCAGAGACCAACTGAGTCCAGTTTGACAGCAGGGAAAAGGCTACAGTAGGCCTGCCGAGGTGGTTTTCTAACAGGGTTTGGCTCCCAGCACCCCAGAGCTGAGTCACGGCTAACTGAGCTACAGGCAGCTGGGGTTAGCTCAGGGGTTCTCGATGGGGGTTGTCCTGGAGAGGCGTAAAACCACTTCAGGGGACGACCAGGAGAGAAATACACAGTCAAAAACAAAGGTGAATGAATATGATTTATGTAGAGGAAATAAATAGTTAAATAAATAGTTTGCTGATGCTATCATGCTAACATTTATTTCACTAGAATTCAGCTTTAATCCTTTTATAGCCCTCGTTTCCCCAATAATTGTTAAAGGGATAGTTCAACCAAAAATGAAGATTTGGGCTAAAAACATGTTGTAAATGACATCTTTCAAGTCAACTTGGCATGTCAGGGCTTTAGTAGACTTGGATTACACCAGATGAGCAGTATGGATAGTATAGCAGTATATTTTTTGTTTTGTTTTGGGTTTTTTTGGTTGTTTTTGTCCGTTTGAAAACTGGTCACCATTCACTTCAACTGTTTGGGAGATTCTGCAATGCTGTTTTCCTGTGAAACTCCAGCAGTGTTTTGTGGACTGAAAAACTAAACCCAACCTTCAGTCGGCATGAGGGTGAGTAGATAATGACTGAATTTTCATTCATGGGTGAATTATCTCTTTAATTATTAATTATTGTTATGAATAAATGTTGGGTGAGGGGGCATTAAATTTCTTTGGTTTCTGAAGGAAGGCTTACCAGAAAAAGTTTGGGAACTACTATGTTAGCCACTTTTTCTTTAGCAACAAGTAAAGCAGGAAACTCCATAAACGACCTCTGTACTGCCCGCTAGTAATAGCAAACAATGATGGCTAAAGCTATCCATCCATCAGGAAAGCTCTGTCATAAAATGACCAAGAGTTGAAGCTGAGAGTTGAAGCATCAGAGGGGGAAACCTAAAAATATTTTCCATGTGTTTACAGACTTGTAAATATCAGTGGCCCCAGCAGGAGTCAAACTTCTGACCCCGACCATGAATTGTGATACTGTGGATGAAATGACACCACTGAGGACCAAGTCAGCACTTAGGGGCACGAAGCGGCTTCACAGAGAGATAAAATCCTGATGATTTGTGAATATATTCTGTACATTCAGATAAAAAAAATTCCTGCATGATTCACTTTTCAAAAGGATTATTGGCCAGCCAGGTCTGAGCTTCAACTTCCCTGCAGGGACGAGGAGCTTTAGGCCCCCATCTATAACCTCAAGTGTCCTCCTCAAGACTCGGCCAACCCAGTGGGAACATAGCAGACAAATCCCAGGCTTAGTGCACTCCACATAAAATAAACCCCTGTTCCCAGTGGACAGACCAACAGCACCAGTGAATAATGCTGGTAAACCAGGCTTAAGATGGGTTGCTTCCCGGCATGAAGGGCACTAAATCTCACACACTGTCTGTCACCAGCTATAAGACTTCCATATATTCATCACGTCTAAATGTGCTCTTTCAGTCAGTCTTTGTGCGCTCAAATTATAATTATCCATTATCCATCAGGCTGCAATTGTAACACAAGAGCACCCTACAACTCCAATTACCCCCCGTACTCTGCTTTTAACCTTTTTTGTGCAGCCCCCGTGAGAAGATGTGAGGCTGTTGTACTGTAAAGCAAAAGGGAAAAAGTCTATTATCGCTCCTCATGATGCCTACTTACTTTTCCCAGTTACTCCCAGCAACCAGCTGTCAGTCACACATGATTGACAGACGAGAGCTTTTATCTGTTTGTATGGCTGAGGGTCTATATAGGTTCTGCCTTTATGGCCACACAAGGTCAAATAATGTCTTTAAGTTCTGTCCAACATTTAATTGCCTTTTTCTGACTTTGGTAAAGTCTGGCTGTCTGGGTCAAATCAGTCACTTCATCAGGTTGTAAAGGTTATTGTTGTCTGTCTCTTTCCAGTCTTGTTAAACATAATGTATAGCTGCGCATTTAAATACAGACTTGTTCAGTGAAAGGATTATATCTCCCAGCTGTCAGCTTTTCAGAAACTTGTTTTTAGGCTCGGTGCCAATCTTGGTTTTTGAAAGTGTTTCATCAGCCCAAAGATTCTTCGTACCCTCAGAGAAACATGTATTCAATTAAACATGAGAATGAAATACTGTTGAGTAATGCTCTAAAATCTGATTTTAAAGCCAAAAAAGTCAATTTAGAATTTATATTATACAACAGGGGTGTGTGTGTGTGTGTGTGTGTGTTCACTCTGTCCAAAGCTGTGATCAACTTGTTTGATAACAGAATAAACAAATATGAGATGCATTATTTTGTTCTTCATGCTTTTCTTGTTGTTGCATTTGGAATAGAAGTTAAATTAAAACCAGAAAACAATTTGTTTTCTACTTTTATTGTATACTGTTTGCCTGTTAAATTGACTTGCAGAGAGAGATTTTGTGTCGTTTCGGGCAATCGTCCTTTTAAAGTACCCTAAACAACTTAACATTTCTTTGTTGAGGCAATTATAGTAATTGACATTTGTTTTATTGCTTACACATGGAAATGTTTGTCTTAACTGATTGTAAACTGGTTTGTCTGGTAAGAGGGATGTCCAGTAGGAAAGGCAGATATAGAAGCTCCTCAGCTCCCTTTTCTATTTGTATAGACCTATATTTTTTTTTCACAACCTCACCAAAACCGGCCTGAACTGCTTATGTTATGTTTATAATGTTAGGCTATAAATGAACGACATCACAGTCACATGACTCAGCAT
>JAJHUR010077537.1:0-22512 GCA_027495735.1 Lutjanus campechanus | reverse complement strand
CTCTACTGAGTGAGCTACCAGAGCACCTGTAGTGATAGGAATTTTGAAAACAGTAACACCCAGATAATGGAAAGAGGAAGAGAATAAAATGATAGTTGATATAGTTTTCTGTTAAGGCTTCCTCCTAACTGACGGAAGCGTCTGAATATAAGCAGTAAAGAGCAAACATGCAGTATACATTTAAGACCCTTTACTGTCCATCCCATGAACAGTTTGTATTGAGTCATCACACGCTGGATTGTCTAATGTTGCTGGACAACCAACTTCCACTGACAGTCAACACCAGTGGAGTGCTCAGGTTAAAATTCTATTCCCCTACTGCGTGTGGTCTGTTTTGTACGCATGGGTAATGTGACGCTGCCCCCTAGTGGCAGCTGTACTTACTGCTTGCCTGCTTCCTTTTGAGAAGTGAAGCACTCTGGGCATTCGTGGCCATGTCCAGAGCCAACTTATTCTCATTGTTCCTGATGTCTGTCCTCGCATCTGAAACAAACAGATTCATGCTGAAAAACACTGAAAACTACAAACATAAAGACACAAAACCTGACACAAAGATAAAACTGTGTGCTGGTTATTGTTTCCTTAATCTGGAACCACAGATCCTCATCCTCTGGATCTCTCTCTTTTCATAAAGCCAAATAACAGATGTGGGTAGATACTCACTCTTGTTCAGCAACATTTCCACAATGTCAGAATAACCCTTCCAGGAAGCAGCGTGCAGAGCGGTGTCCCCGAGTTTATTCTGAAACACAAAACACCATCATCGCTGACAAACACCTCAATGAGCATCAAACTGAGATGTGTGATCACACTGAAAGTTAAAATGATGTTTGGGAAAAACACATGGAAGATACTTTATGGACATGGAGGGAATTCTCCTGGAAAATTTGTATTTTTTTTCTTTATCACACTGAAAAACAAGCAGCTACACAGATGTCAGAGTATAGCTCATTTGAAAATGTCAAACATTAACTATGTAAATATTAGGATATGAAGTCCCTAAGAGTTGTTTTGCATTTCATCTCAAGGATCTTTCTGTACAAAGTGTTGGAAGCGACAGATATTTGGTTAAAATACTGTTATTAGCAAAAAAAAAAAGCTATTATAAGCCACCAGGGGGAAGAAGCATCATAAACAAAGGACCAGTAGCTAACAATTGTTTAGGAAATCCACATCAGAACATAGCAGCAAATAAATCCATCAGCAGGAATGTATACAAATGTTACCGTCATTGTTTAAAGCTACAGTCAATATCTTTGTTTTGTTTTATTTGCTGAAACTGTTACTGTATCCTGACAGTAGTACACGAGACAGATTACATGTTGTCAGGTGGGTGGGGGGGTTCCTTACTCTTTCAAGGTCCTACAGGACAGGGGGGTGTCTTACACTGCACAGACTGTAAAGCCCCCTGAGACAAATTGTGATTTGTGATATTGGGCTATACAAATAAACTTTGACTTGACTTGAAGCTCTGATTGGTTGTTTTCAGTCAGGCACAGAGAATTCTTGCAAATGTCATTAGATGCACTGGGATTTTTTCACAAATGCAGTGTTTGTGCCAACGTCACAGTTTGGTCAGTAAACTGGATGTGCGGCCATTTTGGAGACATCGCGATGTAAACAACAGAATGGATTGCACACTGAATATTCAATGTGGGCTGACTTCAGGATGTCTTCACCACAGAAAGACAGCAAGACAGGCTGTGACATTCTGAGAAACTAAGGTTAATAAGTGACGTAGATCTGTACAAACCAGCTCCTTCATCTTGGAATAACAACCGCACAGTTCTGCCTCCTACTTCCATCCCAACATAGTGAACTATCTTGTTTATTCACTGAGCCCACACACAGCTGAAGACCTTGAATGTTAAAAAAGGTTTGGAAACCTCATCAATGACATCAATGGGAAAGTCAAGGTAAACGATCAACTGATCTTTACATTTTGGATATTTAACTAAATATCTAAGACTTTAAGGATTTTGAGTCTGACAGTCTACTAATACATTTTTTGAATCAAAATGATGATGTCATTAACAAATGGCCAATTAAACATCCCTCTTCAACCAATTTATTAACAAAGACAACTGATGAAAAAACAGTTCACAAGCTTATATTTGGTTGACCATTTTGTGTAATCATGCTGCCTTCAAATGTTACAAACAACTTCCACTTACGAGGTCATGAATACCACAAGAGGCGGGTGTTCGTATGAACTCCTCTCATAAACACAGTAAACACAACCACATGTGAAGGCAATAAATCCTTGGTGAGTTCAGATGCATCGTCTGAGGTCAGTACCACCTTTGGATGGATAATGCGCCATGAAAACACTATTTAAAATAATAGACTGTAAATCACCATTTGAATGTTAATATGATCCTGAACATATTATCCATTTTGGGGAGCTCTGATAAATAGTCTAATAGTTCATTCCCAGCTGAAGGAGAATAGGGGAATGTTGAAATAACTTTCCACAAAACTCATTTTCCATGCGTTGTCCATAACTGGAAAACTGGTCACTTGTTTTCCAGGTTTTCCTGGAACTCTGTTGTAGTTGCTGACACTTCTCTATTCTCTGCAAATCTTGCAATATGAGATCAGTTGGGAAATCAGGTGCCACCATCTTAGGGGTGTAATGGCTGGTTCACACTACACATTTGGGCAGCGCGTGACAGCACTGTTGCTGAACTGCTGCGGCTCCCACATGCAGTTATGTCCACACAGGCTGCACTTCTGCTGTGAGGCGGCTGCTGAAAGCCCAAACTTTCTACACTGAGTTTGTATAGGAATTTGGAAGAGAAGAAAAGAGGTGTTTTCTGAAGGCAATCAGTGATTTCCCCCCTCATTCAGAGGGGAAGGGAGAGGGAGAGGGGGAGGGGGAGGGGGAGGGAGAGGGAGAGGGAGAGCGATGGATATAGGGAGAAGAGAAAAGAAAGAGAAAAAAAAAAACACGGCCCTGCACCAGTGTTTTCATGTCTGTGACATATTGCACAGATGTAGACAATGAAACTGCAGTGAGAGGTGTTCTGTTGCTGTTGTAATAATTTTTAATGTGTATTTTTGCTGAGAACTGCGCACATCACATGAAATAAATAATATCTGGATGAAGCATGGCTGCAGCTGCGCCTGACCAGGTGAGCAGTGCTGCACATGCAGGCTGCGTGGACGCTCTAACCTGTTAATATGGGCACCAAAATAAACACACACACCGCTCAAGCATGTAGTGTGAACCAGCCATAACAAAATATTGAGAATGTCGATTCTCACAACACTGCATATCGTCACACCACACACTCCAGACTCAGATGTTGTGCTCGCGCACGAGAACGTGGCTCCAGGATCTATAGTGAAGATTTAGGCTACAAATATGGTGCAAAGGACATCTTTCAAGTCCGCTTGGCATGTGTGGGCTTTAGGAGATGAGCAGTATGGAGGGATTTTATTTATTTATTTATTTTTGGTTGTCTTATTCCATTTGAAAACTGGCCACCACTGGTAAGATTCTTGCCAATACACAGCCCTACATCATCTTGACGTTTTTGACCCTTTAGTGAACTGAAAGGTCTGAAAGATTATTTAAATCCTTCTCACCTGCTGGTTGAGCTCCACGTTGGGCTGGCTTAGCAACAGCTCCACCACATCTGATACAGAAGGAAAAAAAAAAAAGAACTATGAGTGACGGGCTGAGGGAAGATTTAATGACAGGTATCACATAACAATCGTGCAAGAACAACGAAGGAATGTAGAAAAAACTGGAACACTTTCAGAGTCTAAGTTCCTGTTTTTGTGTACTTCACCTCTTATGTAAAACAAGTCTGCCTGCCTGTCAGAAGTTAAGATTTATGAAAATATATTCAGTCACTGTCTCAACAAAATACTGTGGTCACTCTTCACTCTTCTTCATTGTTTATTAAAAGAAGCTTCTATTTTTGTGGTCTTAATGCATGCAGTCTCCCCATTGAATTGTAAATCTTAGCATGTTTTATACCCCATATACTGTATGTTCTTACCTCTATGTCCTCCATGACATCCCCAGTAGAGGGCAGTGTTTCCAGCTTTATCCAGCCCGTTGATTCCGACCTTATTCTCCACACATTCCCTCAGCCAGCTCAGATTGCCTGTTTACATACACAATACATGCCAACAGTGTAACAGCTCTTCAGCATAAACAAAAAATATGTTGTCAAAGTTGTTTCATTTTCTCCAGAACGGAATTCCTGCACTGAAAACAGATGTCACAACAAAATACAAACCCCTATTTTTGAAAAAGTTGGGATACTGTGTAAAACGTAAATAAACGCAGAATGCAGTGTTTTGCAAAACCTTTCCGACTTTTATACAACTGAATACAGTGCAAAGGCAAGCTTTTTAATGTTCAAGCTGATAAACTTATTGTTTTTTGTAAATATACACTCGTTCTGAATTTGATGCCTGCAACATGTTTCAACATGTTGGGATGGGGCAACAAAAAACAGGGAAAGTTGTGGAATGCAAAAAAAAAAAAAAAGAAAAGAAAAGAAAACTGTTTGGACCATTCAACAGGTAAACAGATTGATTAATAACAGGTGATAATATCATGGTTGGGTGTTAAAGGGGCATCACTGACAGACTGACAGGCTCAGTTATTCACGAGCATGGGTGGGGTGAGGTTCACCACTTTGTGAGAAACTGCGTGGGCAAATAGTCCAACAGTTTAAGAACGTTTCTCAATCCAAAACTGCAAGGAACTCAGAGATTTCACCATCTACAATCCATAATATCATTAAAAGATTCAGAGAACCCAGGAAAATGGCTGCACGTAAGGGGCAAGGTTGAAACACCTTTGACCTTTGACCCCTCAGGCAGCACTGCATTAAAAACTCAACATAAATTCTATAAAGGAGACTGCATGGGCTTGGGAACACTTTGGAAAAACATTGGTAAACACAGTTTGTCTCTACATCTATGTATGCAAGTTAAGACTCTACCATGCAAAGTGAGCAAGCCATATATCAACAACATCCAAAAATACTGCTGACTTCTCTGTGGCCTCACATTGTCCACAGCTCACTTTTCCACAATGTTTTAGAGGCTAAAGAGGAAAAGGACCATCCAGTTACCAGCACTAACTTCAGAAGTCAGCCTCTGTCAGTACCCATGGCATCATGGGTAACTGTCACATCTGTGAAGGCACCACTGATGCTGAAATGTACGCACAGGTTTTGGAGCAACATATGCTGCCATCCAGTCTACATTGTTTTCAGGGATGTCCCTGTTAATTTCAGGACAATGCAAAGACACATTCTGCATGTATTACTCATTGTAAAGGAGTTTGGGTACTAAACTGGCCTGCTTGCAGTCCAGATCTGTCTCCAGTTGAAAATGTTTGGTGCATTATGAAACATATAATACGACAACAGAGACTCCACACTGTTGAGCACTTGAACTTGTATATCAAGCAACAATAAGAAAGAAAGAAAGAAAGAATTTCACTTTCAAAACTTCTACAATTAGTGTCCTCAGTTCCCAAACATTTACTGAGTGTTGTGAGAACAAAAGGTGATGTATCACAGGGGTAAAACATTTCCCTGTCCCAACTGTTCAGGAGCGTGTTGCAGGAATCAAATTCAGAATGAGTATATATATTTACAAAAAAAACATTAAACATTAAATTAAAAAACATTAAATATCTTGTCTGTACTGTATTCAATAGAATACAAGTCAAAAAGGATTTGCAAATCATTGCATTCTGTTTTTATTTATGCTTTACATAATGTCCCAACGTTTTGGGAAATGAGGTTTGTACATTATAAAAAAAACACAAAATTTCAGATCTGTACAAAGTTGTCATACCTCGTTTTGCTGCTTCATGCATTGGATTGTCGATAGACTCTGCCTGCTCACCCACTAAAACAAACCAAAACAAGACCATTACTGAGTTCACAACTACAGGAGACAAAGGTCAGCATTAAGTAATATTCTGGTCACTATCTATCTTGTCTGCTCACCATAGTTACTTGGAATTAGTCCTGTCCTCCCTCGGCATGTCCCCTTCCACCAATTAGTGTCACTCTGGGGATAAAAGTAATACAGAAGTCAAATGAGTAAGTAAGGAAATGAGTAGAGACTGAATGCAAAAAAACAGAAAGCAGGGAAACTTGTAATGAAACGAAGAGGAAGAGAAAAGTGCAAATGAAAGGGAACAAAATTTGACTGACGGTGGAAAACTGGAAAAATAAATTACCACAAAAGAGCAACACAAAATGCAAAGAGTGCAACACTGAGAGTCCAGAGAAAGAGGAAGGAGAAGTGCAAATTTAGTTCAAACTGAGCTGGACATGAGAACTTGAAGAGGGAGGCAGCCAAATCTCTCTGTAGTTTTACTTACTGTGTCAGAGATATACAAGATGTCTCCTTCTTCAAAGTACAGCTCGTCTGGCTGGAAAATAAAAGAAAAACATATTATTACAGCAGGATTATCACAGCGGCTCAGGAGGTTTCACGCATTCACAGTATTCTGACCTCAAGACTGACTTTCATGTCACATTTCACACCCTTTCCCTCCAACAATCTTCACATTTTTTCTCCCCACCACCAACTGAAACAAATGTGACTGCTAAATTTTAACGCGGCTTAACCTCTAATTGTTGATGGAGGCTATCAAAAGAGGGATTAGTGACAAAGTTTGGTGTGTGATTAATCAATTAGTCAATCCACAGATAGTTTGACAATCAGCCTGATTAATGATTTAATTCATTCACTGGTTTGAGCTCCTCAGGCATGTGAGATTTACTTCTTCTTCTCTAATTCTTCTCTATTTGTCATATTTGCTAAATTAAATAAGATTAAATAATTAAATATATTTTTGGCTTTGGACAGCTGATCGTACAAAACAGGCAATCTGAAGACATCCTCTAGGGGAAAATATCTTTTGTCTTCATCATAATTATTGTTTTAAACCTGCAGTGTGGGAATTTTACATTAAAAATGAATGTCAGCTTTAAGCCCGTTTTGAAGCCCATGCCAAACTAGTTTACACAAGCCAATCGCTGCAAGTAAATCCCTCTGAATTTTGTAGGATACTACACTTCTTAAATCTCTTGTGTATGGCGACATTCCTGTGCTGGAATATTGGTCGTGATTTTATGTAAACCAGTGATGTTTTGTTCGCTTTTGGGGGTGGGGGGGTTGGGGGGGGGTGTAACTGTAACAACATAGTAGACTGTAGCAGTAGTGTTTCCAGTGTAATAACCAGCAAATATAATGTCAAAAATAGAATTATCTAAAGAAGAATCTTCTCCTGCTTCTTTCTAACTGGCTAACATGCTACTCACTGTACCTTTCTATGGGAAAATAGAAACGCAGCAACTATTCTACATCATTGTTCCAAAAATCTGCACACTGGAGACTGTTCAAGATCCTGTAGATTCACCAATTGTTTTGAGCCAAGAATTCTGTTTAACAACTTAAATTAAAAATACTCGCATGTGGGAGTCTGGGATGGAAGTCATTCACTAACATCCAAGGAAGAGGTACCAAAAGTAAGCAGCAGGGTCCTGTTTCGGGGCTAATAAATTATGTGATATCGGATCTGTGCAGAAGACTCGCATGCTGGCAGATACCTGAGCCAGCATTTTAGGCTGTACTGCAGGCATTTTCAATGCTGGTATCAGAAAAACCCTAATTATTTTGGGTTGGGGTGATTAATTGTTTAGTCTATAAAATATAAGAAAATTGTGAAGAATGCTCAGAGCTCAATGTGGCATTTTCAAATTTCTTCTTTTGTCTTTTGTTTACTATCATAAATGACAAAGAACATTTAAGAAGCTGCAACCAGCAAATATTCAACATATGTTACAAAAGTAACTGAAACAATTAGTCTGTTATCAAAATAAGTTGGTAATTAATTATCTTTCACTCAACATACTGATTACTGTATTAATTGTTGCAGTGCTAATGTGACTAATTTTTTAAAAAAGGACTCAACAAATGGTCTTCAACAATCATCAAATACTAGAAAAACAATCCATCTTAACAATCAAAGAGCTCATACCGTTCTGGGTTCAAAGTAGTATAATGCTCTGTACACCTTGACTTGGCCTGGCAAGGAGAAAACACACAGACACACACACACACACGTATTAGACTGAATATGAAACAGCCCATTTGTGGTGAGTTAACCTCAACCCTGTATGCATAGCAGTGGCAAACAGCAGAACAATGAGACAAGCATGACATGAGAACAAAAAAACATGAGAATATAGAATTTGACATGGTGAAGTGAAACCACACACAAGCTGCCACTTTACAGCCCTGCAGAATAACCAGCTTAGTTTCACAAAAAGTGAGACTGCAGGAGAGTGCAGAGTGTAGCTTTAATGTGATAAATTACTCTCAAACAACAGCAATAAATCAGGAGTGCAACATCATCCATCACCTCACTCAAGAGTCAATTGCCAGGAGCTCTGTCTCAGCAATGCAACCTGTTTCAAACTAAAATTTCAAGTCCGCGTAAAACAGCTCTGCTACAGCCAAAAACAATGCACAATTTTACATGCAGTGCAGGGACAGAAACACATAGCTGGTCCTTGTGTATGTGTGTGTGTATGTGTGTGTGTGTGTGTGTGCAGCCCTGAGGTAATTGCCCTCAGGGCCTATGACGGCTCGCTGTTGAGCCTGGCGTTAGCTCAGCTGCTGGAATGCTACCAGAGTGGTTGTGGCCTTAGCTGATAGCTGAACTAGTTCATGGAGACCTACAAAAGAGCTTAAAGAAACAGTGACATATTTTACATCTACGAATTTTATAAATATTTCTACAAGATTTCTGGGACTAAACGATGCCTCGTGTTATGTACAGTATGTCCTACTGTATATTTACTTCAGACACAAAATGTTTATTAAACAGACTAATGAGCTGGTGACACTGAAACACAGAGTGCCAGCTTTTGTTTTCAATTTAATCAGCCTTCAATCTTGTTCAGCATCAGCACTACTGAAAATGTGGTATAGTTCTCAGATATTTAGATAAACACAATTCAGTGTTATGTTCAGTGTTGTTCAGTGTTAGTTAATCTACTGACTTCCCTTCCAAAAATATGTCTTGTTGTACACGCCCTTATTGGATATGTCAATAATACGCTTTAAAACATACAGACATGAATATTGTCTATTTTATCTCTAGTGTTTAAACAGTTTTTTTTTTCATTTGTTTGTTTATTTGTTTTAATCTAATCTTGTTTATGTGGTTTAGTGCATTTTTATTTCTCTCCTATATTCTTATTGTGTGATTTAAATGGTGCCTGGGACATTTTTACTCGCACATAATTTACACTTTTACTTGTTTTTAATTGCTTTCATGTATACAGTACCTTGTTAATTTATTAAAATGATAGTTCACCCTAAAAGGAAAATTCAGTCATTACCTACTCACTCTCATGCCGATTGAAGTTTTTAAATTTTTTGTCCACAAAACACAGCTGCAGTTTCACAAGAAAACAGCACTGCAGAATCTCCCAAACAATTTAAGTTTAAATTAACGGAAAAGAACAGAAAAAAAAAACCCTACATACTCCTCAGTTCAATCCAAGCCCCAACATGCAAATTTGACTTGAAAGATGTCATTTACACCATGATTTTAACCTAAATCTTCACTGTAGATCCTTAGCTTGGAGACATGTTCACATGCGTCTGCACACCGTCTCAACTGGGTGTGTCTGGTGTGACGGTGTGCACAAGCAAGTGAACAGCATGTCAGGGCTTTAGGTGACTCGGTTTACGCTAGATGAGCATTATGGAGGCATTTTAGTTTTATTTTTTCAGATTTTTTACGTTTGAAAACTGGTCACCATTTACTTAAACTGTTTGGGAGATTCTGTAACGCTGTTTTTCCTGTGAAACTGTGTTTTGAGGATCAAAAAACTAAACCCGACTTTCAATTTGCATGAAGGTGAGTAGATAATGACTAAATTTCCATTTTGGATAAACTATCCCTGTGAGAAAAGTGATAAACAAATAAACATTATTATTACTACTAGGGATAGCTCAATACTGCTTTTCATGTTCGATGCTGAAAACGCAAACTCGAGTGTCTGTTGATAGTGATACTAATCCTATACTGTCTTTATCCCTCTCTAACACAGTTAAGCTCTTGATACATTTGTATGAAGGCATTTTGTTTGATCTAACCATCTAAAAAACATAACGCTCAAACTGTGAAACAAATATTCTACTCCCTAGAAGAAAAAATGCCCAAAAAATTATCTTTTTTAAAGAAAAAAGAGGTATTGAGTACCATTTTTATACTATTATTGTATCAAAGTTTCAAATTCTGGTATTGTGGCAACTCTACTGGACTTATTAGGCTGCGTGAGCGTCTTCTGTCTGCTGTTTGCTTTAGCTGACAGGCCTAAATGTTGGACGGTTTGTTACACCCCTCAGCCGTTACTCAGGGTTTCTATTTGGCTAACACACTGTCTCAGTGTCTCAGAATGAGAGGGGCTGCCGAGTTGCTGCACAAGCTCGGCTCTGTTCAACACAGCGAGCATGTCTCCTCTGCAGGCCCGGTCATGTTGCTTAAAACACACAAAAGCCTGTGCTGACGAGTCCACGTTCTCTCTGCATTTTAAAGCCCCGGGCTCATACTAAGATTTATTCTAGCTAACGAAAATTAAAAGAGAGGAAAAACTGAACCTCAGTGTCAGTGTATTTTATTTGCTTGTGGGTTTGTGATGATCTCCAGCTGTGTTATTTTATTGCAAAAGCCACTCTGACAGCTCCAGTCTTGCCTCACAGAAAAATGTGTCTGATCTTAGTGGCCACTCGATTTCCCATTCCTGTTTGAAGCTCAACCCAAATGCCACTTAAGCCTCCCATAATATGACACCCGTCATTAGTCCATAACTTAGAAAGTTTTAAATGAGAAAATCCACACACTGTCTTTTGTTGCCCCCTAAATTCCTGATCAACACAAAAAAAGTTAAACCTAATTCCTCTTGTCAAAGAAAATTCAACTCACAAGCCTGGTCCTGTTAAAGAGCACATTGCTCAAGGTGTATGTGCCTGTGCACCATTAAAATAAGTTTTCACAGCACATGTGTAATGTTACAGACCCCTTCAAACACCCACTGAGATCAGAGAGACAGTTACATTCAAACAGTTCTGAAGCAGTGACAAGTATTAAGTCAAAATTACTTCAGAGGGACCAAAACCATCCAATATGGAGGTTTGAACCAGTTTGAAGAACTGCCCTTTACAGGCATAGTTTGGATTATTTGAAGTGGGGCTGTAAGAGGTACTTGTACTTATCGACAGTGTATTACGCCCCCAGTTTGAAGAAGCAGAGAGGAGTACCAGAGTAGGGACCTAAGCAGTGTACTGCTGTGAACAGGGTCAGCAGCAAAACATATTTTAGCCGCTTAAAAATAAACACCTAAAAAAGAAAAAAATCACTATCAGCTAATGTGGACGCTATATTTAAAATATTTTCACTATTTAACTTTGCCACCTACCCTTTACTGAAAGACAACTGCTCTTTTATAAGTCAAATATCACTCTCTCCAAATCAACCAGACTCCACTGACAAATTCAGTAATTTTACCTTGAAGAACACCAGAGCTGCTCTTCAGCTGCTGCCTCGGTTGGTTTGATTGTTTTGTGTTACTGTGTGGCTCCAGTAAAGCCTAAATAAACTTTCAAGAAGGTGGTAGAACGTAAAATCCTGTGTTGCGTGAGGTAAAATGACTGATTTTGTCTAGTTGGTTTGGAGAGAGCGATATTCGGCTTATACAGTGACGGTTTCCTGCCATAAAAGGCTGTCTGATGGCAAGGTATTTTTGCTGCTGACCCTGTCCACAGCAGCACATTACTCAGCTTCCTACACAGGTAGCCCTGCTGCTTCTCCAAGTTGGGGGCAATAGGTAATGTAGGTAATACACTGACTATAGATAAGTACCTCATACATCCCCCACTTCAAATAATCTGAACTATCTCTTTCATTTCTGCATCACCACATAACAACATGTATGTAAACTGGTCACGGCCCAGTGAACTCATGTAGGTAGTGAATCCTCAGCTGTTCAGATAATCTACATCTGGACAAAGACACATTTCCTTTCACAAGTTTGCGTCTCAACGTGAATTACCACATAGATACAGCTACTTCAGTCGTGACTATGTGAGGCAGTGACTTTGCCCAACAAGACTGACGGCTCTCCCACTGGTGCTCCAGCCGGCCATCTGTCAGGACAGACGATCCCACCTGCCGTCACAACCAGCTGAGGTGTCATGGAGCCACCTCATTAATAACCATGAAAGATATGAATGGTTATAATGCGTGACGATGATGAGTTCTGTGGTAGTGAAACATGACATGCAGGTGTCTGCTAAAAACTCGCCTGTGTTCATCCCCCATGTGACTTCAAAGCATGATCTTTTATAGACATACATATTTATATTATTTACCGGTAGGTTACTAATTACTATTTTATTATTACTTATTTCAAATATGAAAGCGGCTCTTTCTTCGCTGCCCACGTGTGGACCTTTTTATACATATGGCATTACCTGTCTTAATGTCTGATGCATAAAAAAAAAACACTGAACTGTCAATTTATTATTAGGTACACCTAGCAAAGACTAATGCAGTCTAATACCACATCCCCGAAATAAGTCCTACAGTCATTAAGTATGTGATGTTTTTGGTGTGTTGTGTTCAATTTTATTAATAGATAAGATAAGATAAGATAAGATAAGATGGAACGTTGTTAAACCTAAAGGAAATATATATATATATATATATATATATATATATATATATATATATATATATATATATATATATATATATATATATATATGTACACACATATGTACAGACACACATCAGTCACTACATGTGACAGCACCTTCTGCACAGACACAATCAAAACAAAAAATGATGTGCTATGAGTTAGGGCTGCAGGATGGGGTAGAAAAATCATAAAGCGATTATTTTGGCAGATATTATAACTGTGATAGGATTCTCAACCAGTTGCAATGGTCATTTTTGCACCAAATTCTTTCTTAGATCTGAAGAACAAGATTTGTGGGCCAAGGCATCTCTGCAGCACTACAGTTTTTTATTATAATGCTGTTTTGTCACACATTTTTCCTTTATTGAAAAAAATCCAGCTTCTGTGATTTGGATATTGCACTTGACCATATTGCAATTTCATTAATATTTAGATTAATTGCGCAACCCCACTTAGTCTGCTATTTTTTGTTAGTTAAAATAGACACATTTCTTCATCTCAGGGATTGTGCAACCAATAAAACAGCACAGACTGAGCTTATAGGAAACAAGACTGATGTCATTGACCATGTACACTCATAATCACTTCTTCACCTACAACCTAAAGCCTCTTGATGACAGCGTGCCCTCCCTGCATGAGTGATGGAAATAGGGAAGTCACAGAGGCCTGCGGCTGAGAGCTGGATCCCCCTGTCTGTCAATCAGCACCGAAGGCACGAAGCCACTTTAATCAACTCCACTGCACTCCTGGTAATGGACATAGGCATTAATCACGGTTTAGGAACTTTCTTTACAACTGGGTGACAAAAGTTTGACGAACAAACAGCAGAAAACTGCGATCTTACTAACTCTGTAGAGCTCACCGCCCATTAAAGCTTGCATCGCCAACAAGGTGTGTTTTGCTCGTTTACAGAGACAGAGCTGTAGTTTTAGTTCAATTTAAACAGCAGATCTTCATAATGTCAGTCTTACCTGGCTTGGCCGGCTTGGGAGGAGGTTTCGCCATTTGAAAGGCTCGGATATAAAATAAAACGAAACGCGCTGTGTGTTATTTCTGTCACAAACGTCGGAAGACTGTGGAGCACTCCTATCAATGAGGAAGTGCAGTCAAACTACAGGGGACGCGGAAAAGTTCGGCTGCGCATGCGCAAAACAAAATACGTTAAGCATTTTATTTCATTTATCTTTTTTATATGGCTTTATCCTCATAATTATCAAGACTTCTTAATTAATATCTATTAGTTATTTTAAATAATGTGCACAGCCTAATCATCCTTGATTATGTTTTTGATTATTTGTTTTTGTTTGATTTCATTGTACTTCATTTTACAGCATTTATTATTTAATTATTATTATTATTTAATTAAAGTCAATTTTTTAGTATTCTTTTAAGTATTTTTATTACTTACAATTTACTTCACATAACAAAGGTAAAAAAAAGTTTTGATAATGTTTTTGCATGTAAACCCTGAACTTTTTGCAGAGTGTATTTTATTCTATGTATGTTTATTTATCATTTTAAAATGAACATGTTTATAAATATTTCTTAATATTTAATCAATGATTTATTTTCATTTATTTCTATTAATTTTTCAACATATTTTAATTTACATAGCCTAACCCTAAGCCCTTTTAAAACATCATCCTTGGCGATATTTGTCTAATTATTTTATTTTATGTTTTATTTGATTTTTTTTGTACTTAATTTTCCATCATCATTATTATCATCATCCTCATGTTGTTATTATTATTATTATTATTATTATTATTATTATTATTATTATTATTACGTTACCACTTTGTTATTTATAGAATAGAATTGTAACACTGTACTATTGGTAGTGTTTATCATGGGATTTTTTTTTCTCAATGGGCAGGTCGTGAATGACGTAGGAACTCCATCAGCGAATCACAACGGTCCAAACGCGGAAAAGCGTGAGGTAGCACAGAGTAGTTGCAGCACTAACGCTTGTGATGTCTGTGTACTACTGCAGTTTAGTCTGATCATGAGTTATTAATTAGCACGAGTTATGAATTAGATTGGTATCACCAGTTTTATATGAAAAGCAGTGAGCAGCCACAGTGAGCTGAAATGAAGACACTAGTTGTAGGAGTTGGCGGGTAAGTCCGGAGGTTTGAAAACATTCATGTGTTGCTGTATTGACTCTTTACAAAACATGTTATTGTTATCCTTGGTCATTTAACTTACCGATAGCCTGTTGGACCTCATATAACATTTTACATGCTGACGTTTTTCTACATCACAGGGGATATTAAGTTCAAACAGTCTTATTTTTGATTTATCGTTTATTCAACAAATGTTTTAGATTCTGAAATACTTCTTGGTGTTTTATTGTAAAAGTGACAAGCCAAGGCATTAGCCTAATACTAAACGTGTTAAAATTGGCTAACATTGGTTACATGCAGTAGGAGCAGCAGGTTTGCCATCAGATCAATACAGCAGCATGTGACAACCATGTGGAGCAAGGACAGATAAGAGTTGGTTACTTTACAGAAAAAATGTCTCTGTAACAGAGTGCGTTGAGCTCTTTGCTTTTCTCTGATATTAGTTCACTTTACAGACACACTGGTAAGTGCTGAAGTTAAAATGAAGGGTTAATTAGGATGTATTGAAGAAAAGAAAATAATTATTAAATGCCTGAAATTACAATTGTTCTTTGCATTCATAGTTTGTAAATGCAAAACATTAAGGAGAAAAGGAACACAGATATCTTAAATATATAAGAATATCGAGTATCACAATATTATATTTTGCGATACTGAATCAATTCTCAAAACACTGTATTGTGATATTGTGATACATGCAAAGAGTGGTTAATTTTATGTTGTGTTTAAACCCCCGACCACTAGGTAGCACTGCATATCAAGATTATTAATGATTATTTATCAAAAAATCTCATTGTGCCAGTATTTGGTCTGCCTGCAGATGGGACTTTTTTCTTTTTGCCACGGTATCAAAATAGGTGTTGAGTATTGTTTTTTTAGTACAAAATTCTGGTATTATTACAATACCACAATGCACAATGAATTGCAATATTATCGTAATTGCAGTATGGGCAAGTGCAATATCCAAATTGCAGAACCAGAAACAAATCGCAATTTGAAAAATGTGTGAGAAAACAGCATTATAATAAGGTGCTGTAGTGTTGCATAGATGCTGTGTTTCGTAAATGTTACTGTTGATTTGACTGAGTTGAGGTACATAGTTATCTCCATCAAGGACACTGGTATACCAATATATATATATTTAAGAAGGAGAGTAAAAGAAGCAACAATTTCCATGTATATGTGCAGCTTTAAAGTGTTCTCAGCCATATATGCTGTTTTTCTTTCAGGATGACCAATGGAGGAAAATCTACTCTTTCACAGAGTCTCCACCAGCTGATACCCAACAGCTGCATCATTGCACAGGACTCATATTTTAAGGTAGACTGTGAGGCCTTCTTTAAGTCACATCATGGCTTTTCACACAACCAAAGTAATATTCTGAGAGCTTGAGTGATCACAGCGGATGTTTTTTTTGTTCTTTTCTTCAGTGTGAGTCTGAGGTACCAGAGGACAGCAACGGGTTTAAACAATATGACAGTAAGGACACTGCAGAACATACATCAAACACAGTAACATCATTTAAATACAACTATTGGTAACATACATTTCGACCCACTCAACTGTGTTGCAGATTTATTTTTCTGTTTTTTAACTAAATGCACACACTTCAGTCACATCAAGACATTTTCAGTGCAGCTGTAGTTTAACCTTCTGAAAATGGTGAATAGATTTATGGATGGATGAATGGGAGTAGCAACCAGTAAGAACACTGAGGTCATGTCATTGGTATTTTATTCTTGGGGAGGTAGTTTAAAAGTGCAAATGGTACATATTTAATTGGCTATTTCTAATATACTTAATGTTGACTACTTTTAGAGCAAAAAACAAAGATTTTAGCAGAAAATGTATCTGTAACACTTCATTTTACAGGTCGATAGGTAGGTGATAATTGGTAAGTGAATTAATTTCTTTGAAATTACACCTCAAATTCTGTATTCCCATAAATTGGTGAATATCAAAACTGACCCTCTCTACACCATAATATCCATGTTAAAAAATGTAGGCCTGAAGACAAACATAGATATATATCTCATCTATATTTTGCATGTGAGCCTTAATATGTAATTAACTTGGTAGAACTATATAAAATAAATTACCAGCCAATTATCAACTGCTGATAGGGGAAAATATACAATTATACAATTATTTGTTTGTAATTTCCAAGAAATTTGAAAGAAGTTACTTACTAATTAAGTACTAATTATCTATTTACCATGAAATGGCAGACGCCAGATTGTATGGTTATCAATTAACTTCATATTACTTTCCTTGGAATGTATTAAAGGAATTACAAGCTTTTTATTACCTGCATTATGAGGAATAGTGGAATATAGCTATTAAATAATGTAGAGGTAAATTTTAGCACATTATTTGCTAATTATCAACTACTTGCCATGAAATCTGAGACCTGTAAAATGAAGTGTGATTGATTTCTCCACCAGGTGTTTTCTTAGTATTTTGAAGAGGTCTTTGAAACAGCATTTGGACCTTAATGTTGGGAAATAGTAAATAATAATATAAACAATAAAATGTGTGGAAAATATACAGATATATAGTTAACTGAATAAATAAAACAAAATACATTCCCAATGAAAGATATTCAAATTAATATGTTATGAAAACAGAGAAAAACAGAAAATTCTCATATTTGAGAAGCAGGAACCAGAGAACGATAAATAATTAATTACTTAAATGTTTAATCAGTTATCAGACTTGCACATACACTTTACTGATTGGGCAAAGAAAATCCTTGTTATTGCGTTCTGTTTAAGTGCTCGATGCTCTCCACATGGACACGATGATGAGCGACGTTGACTCATGGCGAACAGATCCCGAGTCGTTCCTGAGGCAACGAGGCCTGAACCCAGAGCGCACGGCACCATCAGAGGATGAGGAGGTGTTTGTGCTGATAGTGGAAGGATTCCTCATTTTTAACTACAGGTAAACAAGAGAGGATTCACTTAAGTTACTGTGTTTAATTCAGTTAAAAGTTTATAATAACAATGGTAAATGGTAAATTGATAGTTAATAGTTATTTTAGTGTTAATGAGCAATGAAGTTATGATTAATAATGTTTACTAGGTATTGGTGATGCTATAATTTATGTAAATTGTATTTTGTATCATAGCTGGTAGGAGAAAATAACAATTACATTCTGATTACATTCGTAAAATAATTTATCTTTCACTATAAACACAAAATCTCAATTTCAATAAAGCATGACTAACAATTGGTAAACATTAGTAATTATCATTTAATTTCAACTAAAAACTGAGGTTTAATTAGCTATCAGTTTAATAATGCTGTAAGTCTCTGGCGTTTTTTTATCATGTTTTACCTTTCCAGGCCCCTGAATGAGCTATTTGACAAAAGATACTTCATGGAAATACCTTATGATGTCTGCAAGGGGAGACGAAGGTGCCAGATTTCTAATTTAATCTAATCTAAATCTAATTTCCCTCTTTTCTGTTTATCCTTTAATGAATGTTATTATTATTTAATTTCCTTTTTTGATGTTTGAGCTGCAGTTAAACAAAAAGCAAAAAAGAAAAGTTTACTTCTCCATGTTCTGACCTCTGCTGATGCCTTTGATTGACAGTTCGAGGGTTTACACGCCTCCTGATCCTCCGGGCTACTTCGATGGACACGTGTGGCCGATGTACGTGAAAAACCGTCAGGAGATGGAGAGCATGGTGTCCGGCATCGGTGAGTGTCCAGTCAAAGGTGGCATGTGTACAGTATGTGATGCTGACCATAATTACTGGAGTAATTGTGGTATTTTTATTATCACTGTAGCAGATGTACTAGTATTAAATAATAAAATAAATGACATGTTATTGTTTTAGTGTTTCTGGATGGACTGAAGCTGAAGGAGGAGCTGCTGGCTGCTGCGTGTGAAGATGTCTGTCAGGAAATAGAAAGGCTCAGGGGTGAGTTGCAGTCAGGTTGGGATGTGTTTCTTGTGTTTGGAGTTTCTGCCATAAAAAATCATAGAGAGAAAAAAAGTCTTTTCAAAGATTTATTGCATTTTATGTTTTCCAAGATGTTTCTGGAGCAAATTATTCATGTTTGTTGCAGCTGTATCTCGTGCTTTAATTTCCCTTGCACATTACGTTGTGGGACAACAGTGTGCATTGACAGCACACTCACAAATAAACTTTTTTAGTCCACACACTGACATTTTACTGGTTAATTTTTGCGTACTACTTGCTTTAAAACCCAGAAGAAATACCGTTACAATTCCTCATATCTACTCTTAATTACTAACATTACAGTATCTAACAATTTCTTACATTCCTTGTGTTTAGATTTTTTATTTAAAAGATAAATAGTCCTACCAATGACAACCCAACAGAGTGGCCCCATACAAATATAACATAAAGTTTTCATATCTTATTGTTTAAGTCCTGAAAAAGAAACTGTAACTCCACTGCACTTCCTCAGGCAGTGAGACTTATGATTCATTATTTATTCACCCATTTTGTTATGTATATATTTTTGTGCATGTTTTTTGTTTTTCTTAGTAGCATAAAGGGAGATCTTCATTATGAAAAATAACCTAATTGTTTTAAAGTCATTCAGCCCTTCATTACACTATCTGTAATACAATTATGTATCTTGTGCTTGTATTTCTGGAATGTGGGGAACTTTGGTCAGCGTAAATTGTTTTTTAAATGTGCTCTATAAATAAATTTTATTTGATTTGGCTGTCTTTGAAAGAGCAAATCATACGTAATTCAGCACAAAACTGATTCAATACAGCTTATAGTCAACAACAGGAATATCTGTGCTGCATCCCTAACCAAATCTCTGTTCTCTTTGTCAGTTGTGAAAGTCTTATAGACATTTCAGATAGTTTACTTAAAATACAGCTTTACACTATTTAAACTGGAAAAACTACAAATTCTGTTTTGTGCATTTTGTTTGCAGAGAAAGACTGACACAGCCGGAGTTTTATTTGTTTACCTTTTGAAAATGGAGACTGCTGCGCACATGGATGTCGGAAGAGCTTATTTTTTGGACTAATATGTGACTGAAAGGACTAAACCAAGTGTTTCCTCGATCTTCTGTCAATGTACTTATGTCGATGTAATGTAGTTAATATTAATGTGAAAGGTAAAATTCTGACGTTGTCCAGCTGGAAACTGGAGAAACTGACAGTGACTGACAGAGATGGTGTTTTAAAGTTAGGATAAACTCTGGGAAGACTCTAATAAATGAAGTTTTTGTGACTTTTTTAGGTTGATGCATATAAGACATACAGTTTACAATGTTCCTTCTCTCACTGCATAGTTTTTTTTTCATAATGTATGTTTGGTTTTGATCTAAAAGTCTGACTTTTTTCTGTCTAACCACACATATACGTAATACAGATAACCTTAACTTGTGATGTATCTCCAGACGATCAAATGCATAAAGTGTGCCAAATTTTTAAAGATCACTTTAGTTATTATCGCTCATCTTTGAATATTGCAGATATTAAACAATGATGAATGTATTGCTTGGATTTGATTTGATTTGATTTTACATGATTTTTAAAAGACTTCTCTCAGTTTGGGTCCATTAAAACAACTTCCTGTCTACAGCAGCAACACTCAGCTGACAGACGTCTGCATGTCTGAACCATTAGTGGCACTTTGTCTCCCCCTGGTGGTTGAGTGTGATACACTGGCAACAGACAACTCAATGATCTGAATGAAATGCTCTATTCAGCTCTGATATCACACATCATGAGCACAAGTGACTAAATGCACATTTCTGCTGATTCCACTGATGCATCTTGATTTAACTTGGAAATAGAAACAGAGAACTCTGCAGCAGCATTTTTACTACCAAATACACCTGAAACCACAACAGCCAACAACCAAGTAGGCCTGTACAGACAAACAGGATGAAATGGAAACTTTGAGTAAATGAATAATATGGGTACCACAATTTCAGTATTAAATGCAAAATGGATTGAAATGAGCTTTCAGTTTCAATAATCGAAATCAGTCAGAATCAGGGATTCTTCCAGTATTTGTTTTCTCTCCACCTCTGCCTACTTGCAGCATCCTGCACATGTTCAAATAATAAAAACAACACTTCAAAAGCAACACAGCAAAGTTTACTGCTGTTAAATCACGTTATATCGTATAGGTATAACATGTGTATAACATATCTTTTCAAAGAAGAATTTGACAGCGTAAGTGACAGTTATCAGGGCTTAAAACACATGATCTGTTGATCTTTCCAAATCAAGACTTGACATACAATGAAATAGCCATCAGTGGAAAAAAAAGAAAAGTTTAAATCGAATTGAATCGTGCCAACCCCCCTGTTTTTCCCAGGAGATTCCTGTTTTTCACAGCCCTCTCCGTGTGTCCACCTGGGATCATGGTTCTCATATATATCTCAGAGTTTTCACACCTTTTTCTTTTTCACAACCTGTTTCTTGGTATCTTACAGAGTGTGTAAGCCTTACTCCAAAAGTCTGCTATTTCCACCTGGACAACAGGGCAACACCAAACCAGACTCAGAAGAATAATTGTTTCTTAAGGAAGGTTTTAAAGGAAAGGGGAGTGCGTTTAGTAAAATCTGCTTTATGCATTTTCTTTCAGGGGCAAGGCAAAACTGAAAGAAAGAAACTAATGAATATTAGTTCATGCCAGAGATTTACACAAGTTCACACCAGAGGGGTGAATTATTCTGCATTCTTTCCTGAGAATTAAGAGTAAAATTGAAGGTATTTAACATGAAAGTGCGGCTGCAGTGTACCATTTATTTAGTTATTTTCATTCTTTAAAACTCAGCAAAATGCAGGAAACTCAGATGATTTTTTAAAATTCATCCCTAATTTTGAGTTCCCAAAGTTATTAAGTATGTCACTAAATCCTCCACATTGATCCTTTAACTCTCCATAAAATCATAACACAACTTTGATATAATCATCATCACTGCATGTGAGTTTCACTAAGACATTTGTCTCTGTCTGTTGCCCAATCGATGTAGAAATCTTTCCTATTGCAGTAACTGCATTGGTTTCAGTGTTTTGTTTTTTTGGGGTTTTTTTTTATAGAGTATTGCATCAGTGAACTGTCATTTCACTCCAGCTTTTGTCAAAATGTCTACACAGCACTACAGAAGAATGGTCTACTAATTAATTTATTTAAAAGAGACAGAAACCACTCCAATGGTTTCTGTCAGGAGCCTTTGTCAGCAGAACCCAAAGTGATGCCCTTAAAAAAGTTTGCCCTCAGTTCTCAGTGCATTCCTCTATAATAATCTCCCCACCTTTAAAATCCTATAAATAGAAAGCCTACTTTCAGTCTCAGACTCAAACCTGTTTGACAGCACCGAGAGCTGCTCTCGTATAATTTCTGTTAACATTTATTGCAAAACCCTCCTCTCCTCTAACCCATGAAGATGTATCATCATTTCCCACCACAAAAAATGATAAGAATTTTAGCAAAAAGTCCACGCTGTCAGCAGAATATTTGTGTTTGCCTCAGCAGTCAACTGATCTGACAGGCATGAGCAGTTGTGGAGTCATCACATGTAAACCTGGACATTCCTCACTTCCCTGTACTGACTATATCCTCTTCTAACCCAACATATATAAGCTTGACACTCTCTGA
>JAJHUR010077526.1:0-10856 GCA_027495735.1 Lutjanus campechanus | reverse complement strand
ATCCATTGCGGGCGCCTTACTCTTTATCTTATTTGTTAACACCCTTCCTACTGTATGCCCTGATGTAATGAATCAAATGTATACAAATGATGCCATAGTTTATGTGCACACCAAGTAACAACGTACCTTGCAAGGCAGCTAGATTTGCAAGATCACAAGAGAATTCATCTTGACAGGCTTCAAGTTATCCGTTTGTGTCCGCACCAATCAGTGTCCTAGGAGGGACTACTGGCAGCTACGGGCACCCATGGAAGCAACTTGTCTCGAACTGCGATAGCATCCCTTACATCAGAACTGGAGAGCATTTCTTCATTGAAAAAGAGCAAAGAGCAGCATTGAAGGCGAGAAATGATAGACAGATGGCTCATCCAATCACCTGCTAAGTGTTTTTTTTTTTAAATGCCTGCCCTTTTCTAAACAGTTTCTACGGATGACTTCCCAGATGTTTCTGTGTAACAAATCACCTGGCATGTCAGGTTAAGAACAGCAGGTGGCACATAAATTAACCCGGCTCACTCAAAATATTAACTGGCCTGTATGCCTGTATTTTTCAACCAGGAGAAAAGATGTTTGATGAAAAGGTGAAGAAATCTCTTGTTAAGGGTGAAAAACTTCAAATAGTTTCAGATTTAAAGTACCTTAGGATAACTATTGATTCCCATCTCAAATGCATTAGGAGCCAGTTGTCAACAGATGCTGCCAAGTTATACATGCACTCCATTATTTTTCCACACAAAAAATCCTAACCGTCCCACAATGTTATGCTGTAACATTCCCAGAAAGGTACATGTATGTCCTAACCAGTGGCGGCTGGTGAATTTTTCTTCGGGGGGCTATAGTGAAAATCAGGCAGACATCTTAAGGTATCGCACGACTATATTTTAATATACGAAAAGTGCCTTTATTTGTTTTTGCAGAACTAAATGAACATGTTTTATAACCTATGGAACTTGCTTAGTTAAGGTAAGTTAAGGTACTTCAATTTATGTAAATTATAAAAAAATAAATTATATTTTATTTTACAATTTATGCGAAAAGACTAAAGTAAACAAAAACTACCTCAATAAGTATGGAAAAAATCTGATACCACAAAGCTTCAGACAATGGAAGAAAATTATGAACACACCAAAACCTGTTAGAAAATAACAAGATTTAAGAATAAATAAATTAATTAGTTAAAAATTGTCATCTTGTGGCTTAAAATTTACTTTTTGCACATAAATTCTCCCTGAGAGATGTAAATTTCTGTGACTCTGGTTAAATTCCTTTTCATAGGTTTATATAAAGTTCCTACTTTAAGGTGTGTTGTCCACTTTTCTGCACAAAACAGCAACTATTTAAAAGTTTGTAAAAGACCAAAACTACACATTCAGCTTCTGTCATCTACAGTGGGGAATGTAACTAAAAACATTTACTCAAATACTTCACGTAAGTCCAATTTCAAATTACATTCATAATATATTACTTTACAGTTCTACTTAACATTTTTACTCCACTACATTTGCCTGACCGGTACAGTCACAAGTTACTGACAGGGAACATTTTACTGCACAGTGGTCACTTTTACTTTTCATATCGATAACAGCTGATAATATTTACATACTTTTACTCAAGTAAGGTTTTGAATTCAGGACTTTTACTTGTAGTGGAGTATTTTCACAGTGTGGTATTAGTGTTTTGACTTAGGTAAATGATATGAATACTTTATCCAGTTTCTCTGTCATTATGTTCCGAGAGTTTATCATCTTCATCTGATTGTTGTTCGTTTATGATGTTGGGCTGATCAGGTTCTTTAACTCTGAGTTTCTCTTGTAATGTTCTCCTCTCAAAACACGTTGTTTATAGTGACTTCATGGATTTTATATCAACTAATGCGCTAAACTCTTCCAACTATCAACACATCACACTCTGCTGTCTTAACTGTCAAATGTAGATCAAGCCAATTACTCTCTGCTGCCACCCAGAGGTTGACGATGTGTAAAGCAGCAGCATTCAGATGAATGCTGAGGCCGCCCCACCTATCTCTTGTATTGAGAGGATTGTACTGCACATGTACAACTTATAGCATGAGTAAATGGGTGAAAAAATTGCGCCCCAGGCCGGAAACACATGACCTATCTGTAACTTTGGACATCGTAAAAAATTTTAACAGCACATTTTAGTGCAGATTATACATTTTACTCACTAACTACACAATATTGTCATTGCTCATTGAAAGAAATATACAGTATATATTTTAAAGTAATTAAGTCTTCTTCACTGAAGTTTTAGAATGTGGGGAGAAGTGGGGCGGTGCCCTAGCGCCCTCTATTGACCAGCCGCCACTACTGTGTAGTATAGTGCAGGTCAACTGAATTTGGCCAGCTTTCTCCATTAGAGCTTCAAACTTTTGGAACACAGTACTGGCAAAAAGTTTTAAATCACAATAAAAAATATGGCTGACCATTAACCAGAAAGCACAAAGCACAGAACATTTCATTTTTTGGGCGGGATGATGTCAGGTGTTCAATGGAAAGCACTTTAAGCTTTGTATTATGTAATGTTTTAATGTCTGTAACCTTGTCTGGATCATAACTTTTGATGCCAGAACTCTTTGTGAATTTGCCTGCCCAGGAACTGCTGATGAAATTTAGGTATCTGGGACAGTCAATGGCTGTTCATTTTCCCTATTAAATAAACAAATAGGCTAAAATAAGATAAAAATAAAAAATGTTTCAGTCACAGAATTTGTCTGATATGTCATATTGCTATATTACGTTTACTAATAAATAAGACCAGGCTCTACTTGATTTTTTGGACACTTGGTGGCAGTAAAGACAACACTGACATTCCAGCCAGTGTTGATGGTAAATGTACTGTCGTCAATTGAAGCAATAAATCCCTCAGTGCTGCTATGTTGAGTAGGAAGTCCTCATGAGTCCACATGTACCATGATGCATTGTGCCAGATCTTCTGATGCCCATACCCATGTGGCTGTGTGTCACCACTCTAGCCTGTAGCTATTACTTGGTTGATCAAAACATAGCATGAGGTGACAAAAATCCCCTAGCCTAACCTAGCATGCCCCCTGGCTAGGAGGAGACTAGAAATCTAAGATGAAATAGCCTGTAGTTCTTCCTTATCACCAACAACAGATGTTGCAGCATGAGAAATGAGCTTTCTCAAGGTTGGACCTTAAGACAACCCAGAGACAAGTTTATTCCCACGGACTTGTTCTCTTTTCTGCTGCTGTTGTTTTTACTTTGCCTGTTTGTCTCACTGCTTGTGTATGCTATTCTTGTTCTCTTGTTGTATTACTCGATGCTGTTGTTTGCTAGCTACCTGACAGACACTTGAGTGCTCGACTGCAATGCTTGTTGTAACTGTATGCAAGTAGTGGGTATGTTGAAATGTTTTTGGATGTTTTCTGCTGTCTTTTTAAGTTTTGATATTTCTCTTTTTAAGCCCCCACTTTCCTCAAGAGGGCTTGCTTTTTGCTAGGCCAGCACTGCAAATAGGAGGTTGTTTTTCATGACTTACCTGGCTAAGTAAAGGTTAGATAAAATGTAAAAAAAAAAAAGTTGATATGGTGAGCTTGTTTGCAAATAGTTGCTGATTACACATAGTTAAAGAGTAACATGGTCATTTATTTTGAGTCTGGACTGTGTCCATTTGATGAATGTAAGTTTAATTCACTGTCTTGTAGCTCTGTGTTTGGTCTCCACCAACTTCAGAGTAGGGTTGGGTGATTGGATGGATATATCGTCCATCGACAATGGGCTGAATCCATTGCCGGTCACTTTTTTGGGCCGATTTTTGGGGTGATATTTGTCTTTTTATTTTGTTAATGTAATGGTCTTCAGAGTGACAGATGCTGCACATCCACTCGCTCTTTTCACACGGTGAATTAAGGATTAATTTGACCAAACCAAAGTTGGTGGTTGTTGGAAGAGTGGGCAGACTAACAAAAATGGTTTTGGTCAGTTTTACATGTTTTTCTGTCGAGTTTGAATTAAGTGAATTCGCCGAGGATTCAGTGAGCCAATTAAGCTGGTCTTAGTTTGGTAAAAGAGAGAAACTTGAATTTAGAAGGTGCACAGTTGTATTTCTCAGTTTAAAAAGGAAAATAAGTGTGAGAATATTTAATTTCTTGACACTTTGTAAGTTTATTTTGTTTACTGGGCATAGTGAACATACGCAGCATGTATAAGGTAGTGAATTCACCGCTTGTGCACATCTCCCAGCTGAGACCTGAGAGGACAGGAGGGGGGACAAAAATACTGCCAATTGCCGATTGATAGCCTGACGATGGTCGTTTGGAAAATTTTAACATATCGCCGAACTCTACTCCAGAGGGAAATATCTCCACTATGTGCACCAGCTAGTTGTTAACTGTCTCTGTCTGTGCTTTTTTATTTAATTGATGAACTGATCAAATTTCTTTGTTTAATCAGAAGTGTGCAATTGATGTAAAAGTGAGTGTCGGTGCTCTTCATAGAATAATTCCTGTTTTAAGTGGAAACATTTTTTCTCTCTCTCTATCTCTCTTTTTGTCTGCCTTACATTCATTTTGACGAGACTCATGAGACGAGCATGCTAAGTATATCTAATGTAGGCTATTTTCAAAAGTACATAATAAGTGCATGTCTAGAGTGGTTATTGTGGGCCTGTCATTAATGACTTCTTTTATACTTTCTCCCATGCAAAGTTTCAGTTTTTCAGCAAGACCTGGGAGGACACACACAAAACTGTGTGTAGGCTCAAACTAAAACACTCACACGCAGGCAGAAATAGACATACACGCACTTTTTGTGAAGTCTAAAAGCTGTGCGTATGCATGGTTCTGTGTAATAAATCTTATCTGGTAGAACACAAAGAAAGGCCTGATTTTCCTTTTGCACAGTGTGCCGTAAGTGGACACAGACACCTGCCTGCTCCGCCTTCCTATAGATCAGTCAAGGGAAGAAATAACAGCAAAGTGGCTATTTGTAAGACTAGTGAAGCTAGATAAAAAACACAGATGACAGCTGGACTACTGAGTGGGCCATGGCATTCAGATCAAGCTGCCTGTCAAGCCATTAGCCCAAGCAGATAGAAGGTAGATATAAGGTCGGGTCAAGATGCAGAGAGTACCTGCTCTTTGCTTGGGTGAGAGCCAGATTCAAAGGCAGTTTAAAGGTACAGTAGGTCAGGGCTAGAGAATGGTTGCCTGTTAGAGGGCTCAGGGGATTTATGATGCAGCCTGTTACCCACAGGGCCTGATGATAGATCAAAACATCATTTAACACAAATACTGGTCTTCAATATGAGTACTCACCCAACTTTTGACACATTTTACTGTGTTGATAACTACTTTGAAGATCGTGAGGCTTAGTAGTTGTTATACATTCCATGAACTAATCAGGATTTAGCAACACTTGAATCAAAATGTGATAATAGAGGTGGGGTTTGCTCATGTTGCCACACTGTCAATCAAATCTGATCACACTACACATATCAAGACTCCACGATGAGGTTTTAAACTCTTCACAAACCAGTAGAGTTCAAACAGTAGAGTGCAGATCTCTACCAGGCAATAGATGGTGAAGTACCTACTGCAATGCCACTACAACTGCCAGATGCAAGCAGCGAGAGTTTTTAAGTTTTTACTGAAGTGTTTTTGTCTTTAGCTTTCTTTAATAGTGTAATGGTATTGTACCAGAGAGTCCTGGGTCCTTAATTTAATTCCAACAAGTAACCAGTCTCACGAACAATTTCCTGTCATTATAATAAACCATGTTTCATGATAATTGGCCCAGAATTAAGTTAAGAATTAAGTAATTATAGTCAGTTTTGTCGTCAAGTCTGTATCTCTCAATGCACATTGAATTTGTTTACTAGCAGACCTTGAATGTTCCAATATGCCGCCGATGGCTGCAACGTTAACAGAACATGGATTTATTCCCCTCATATCGTACCAAACTTTAGTTGATCATAGCATATCAGGTAAGGGATTAATGTGCAGATACTCCAGTTTGAGATGGGACAAAACTTTTCTATGGATGTCACTGTTTGAATCACGATTAAAGCCAAAATGTGGCCTGCAACAGACTAGGAAAGTCCTGGTTTTAGCCTAGCAGTCTTTAACGATTTCCACCCCCTACTGGCTGGTTAAGAGAAATGAGGAGTCAGCAGTTTGTATAAAACAGGGCAGTCAATAAAATAGGTTTTCAAGGTTTCTCCAAATTGTGACTAACCACAACCATGAGAGGTCTTTGAGCAAAAAATATTGGGCTGATGAGTTTGCCTAGGATGGTCAAGTCATGACCTGCCCTCCTCTAATATTCTTACCCTAACCCTACGCAGTCACATTCCTCATAGCTAAACCTACCCAGAACCTACTCAATCCAAATGACCTGAACCAAAGGCAATGAGAACTAGTCAACCACAGTCAGAGTAGGATGGGTCATGAATTGGCCACCCCATCACATAAAGCCCCTCATATTTAATTTAATTTCACTGTGATTGCTGCCTATTAAGTCATCAGTATATAATGTTATAGAGAGATATCTGCCAATCTTTCAAATCCAAGGGGAGTACCACTGTATATGTGAAAACAATGGAATCTGTAGTGTCTCCAGAGGGAGCTGTGTGAAATCTGATAAATATCCTCAAGTGATGTTGAGTCATTGTCAGTTGGAGTTGAAGACTACAAGCTTGAAAATGGATGTGGAGTAAGAAAAAGTGAACTTACCAGAATTGTGTCGTTGCTCCTGATCTCTGCTTGAGGCTAGTAGCTTGAGGCTACATTAGCTGCTACTAGCGTAACACACAAGAATCTCCAACTTAACTGTTGGTGGTCAAATTGCAGAGTGGGTAATGTGGGTGCCAGATTGACAAGAAAAAATAATGTGTGGAATGAAGAAGACTATGTCTCTTGTTCTGTTGTATCGATTTTTATCTTCTTTTTTTTTTTTTAACTGTCCATTGGGAGTCTGACAATGTTACAGGAGTGAGATGCAAACTTGGTTTAAAAGTTTTTAAAACAAGTTTTCAGGGGCTTTAAAAATTGTATCTGTGTGAAGAGTGCTCACAAAGATAGCTGGGATGTCAAGTTGGGTTCAGAAAGTTCATATTCATCATCCCAGGGAGGCACGCTGGCTCTCACAGCACGCTTTTCAGCCGGTCCGGGGGACAGAATGGGCGTCTCACCGCGGAGGGGCTTCAGATCTGCTATTGATGGTCCACGACTGATAAAAGAGCAGGAGATAAAAAAGCAGCGAGCGCTCCTGCTTCTCAAACGCCACAGTGAGTTACAGCATCTGCAAAGAAAATGGACTTTTAATAGACACACAGACATGCCGACTCATGCATATGGACGCGCTGAACCGTGAGCACATACATGCGCGGCGCACAGAATGATGTGTCTGTGTCAGCTCCTCCTCTGAATGTGGAGAAACACGCCAACAGTGGCACTTCTGCTGTCATAAGCGATTTAGGTTCCATAACCGCTAAACCAAATCTAAACTGAGCCTTGCCAAAAGTGGAGTGAAGGCCCAATTTATTTTATTGTAAATGATACGTGTCCAGAGATTACTGTTTGTGATAAATGTTCCGCTGTTCAGCCAAAGGCCTCCTGAGCTCAGGTTCCATTTAATAAGTTCATTCTGTCTGTCAGCAGAGCAGCATCCTTTCCCCTGACACGCACAAGAAAAGGCATCATAAATATACTCTATTTATGACTCGACAAGTAAATGGCTTCTTTTCCATACAGGTGCTTACTTGCATTATATCTGCCTGTAAACTGTAACCATTTCTTTTGAGGGGAGTCACAGGTTTCATAGATGCTGTGATAATCTATCCTTGCAACATTGTTCTATGCTAATAGGAGCCGACGATGAATTTTTCACAACCTCAAACTGTCAAAACATCAATATCTATTCCAGAAAAACAAATACACACCACTTGTGCAGAAGAAGAAAAGGTCAAGAGGTACATCTGTTTAACATTTACACCTCCTCCGATATCAGTCACTGTCAGGGGATTGAAACAATGATACCACTGTCAAAGAGAGAGTCAGAGAGGATGAAAGACAGACAGGCAGTCTGACAGAGAGAAGACAAAAGGAAAAAGAGAGAGACACACACACACACACACACACCAACACACACACACACACACGGAGCTTTAAACTGGTTACAATCAGTCTCAGTCTACACCCAACATCCCTTTCGGCTGTTTATCTGCTGCTGTTTACACAGAGAATTAGGCTGTACAGAAGCACCTCTGACACGTTTTTTATCTGAAGGTGAGTCATTGCAATTCAGGCGCAGAGCAGCATGTTTGCATAGAAATCTGCAAAAACAGCCACAGCTGAATTACCCACGGTGCTTAGAGAGCATTTTCCAGCATTTCAAATGTTTTACCAGGTTAAGAAGTTTGCCCTTTTTTTTTCGTTTGGAAGAACTTGTTTCTCCAGGAAAAATAAAGCAATAAGCCCCAAAAGCCTGTGGTTTCAGCACATTATCGTTTTACCTAAACAACAGAATAGGTCAATTGCTGATGACGCGTGAGTCACGTGACATTACATACCCGGTTAATGCTGTGAACCGGCAGCAGTTTGGTTAGATTTAGGTAGGCTAAACTACTTGATTAGGTTGAGACCACAGCTGTACATATGTCATATGATGGAAAACATGTATGTAACTGAGTAACTTAAAAGTTTAAAGGAGCCATATGTCACTGTGACATGTATGTATGCACGTCCAAAAATGACTACTGCAGTCCTAATAGCAAGTTGGACAGTTAGACAGTATAATAGGTTTAATCCCTATTTAGTATACGATCTATGGTTAAAGCAAGTTGTTCCCTACCTGCCCCTCCTCCCCACACTCGAGGGAGCTCAGGCAGGCTGCAGAAACATTGCAGGAACGCAAGAAGAGCGCAATATTGTAATTTGAGAATGACAAGCTATGACGAGTCCTCCACTGTAGTTGATCAGCTCTTTATAACTGTCAATGTAAAGCTCAACCTCTTATCCTCAAAACAAAAGCCCGCTGCCACAAAAATACACACTCTGGAGTTAGAGTTTAGTGACTGCCTGCTTTACTGCCTGAAAGAGTCCAGTTAGTAATTGCTAAATTTAACCACTATAAACATCTACTCCTTCTAAAAGACTAGTAATAGTTTCTTATGACTCACAGACACTTACTCATCTGGCAAACTAATTTTTAATTAATTAATTTTAACTCATTAACATGAACTAGGCAGACAATAACACAAGTCACCGTCTGAAATAGAACTGTCAAAGTGGGATATTATGGTTGTAGCGTGGCTGTCAGAGAAGAAAAGAGAAGAAGAGTATACTTAGCATGTTTCCTTAATCTCTGATGACACATCATGGTCATTTTATGATTTACAGTAAATATATACAGATTTCTCCTTTTAAATAAGTCAGCAATGAGTTTTGATTTCACCAGGGACACAAACCATAGTCTCCTGTGTTAGTTTGACCCATCAAATGACTTCCTCCATTGCTACCGTCACAGTTAACATGACAACTAGAGGTTGCCATTTAACGAGAAACGTAAAATTGAGTTGTAATAACTGCTTGTGTCAATGACATATATGCCCCCTTTTTCTGGTGAGGACAGGTTGATTTTAGAACAGCTGCATGTACCTGGCAAGGCTTTATAAAATAAACACAGCAACATAAAAAAGCAGTAATTTTTTAAGAGCAAATAATCATTCTTCCACAGAGCAATTTAGTCATCCTGCGACATTTACTGGTGTACAATTATGTCTCTTTGCTGGAACAGGGCTATTTGACTCTGCACAGGGGATCTATGTGTACCATAAGTGTAGTTGTCCCCTTTGGCTGGAGATACATATTGGTGGATTGGGCGACACCAGTGAGAGGTATTTCTCCAACAAAGCGTCAGGCCACAGCCGGTTCTGTGGCTTCTCAAACATAAATCTCCACAGGCTCGCTTTCACACTTGCTATGGTATTGTTCTGCTACCTTCCCACGAGGTAACCGTCAAAAGCAGTTTTAAATGATGGGCACAGTTAACTTGACACCACAAATCACATTTAATTCAATAAATTCATGTGAACACCCCTGAGTTCAAGGTGAGTCATCAATACTTTAGATTTGACAGAAAAAGAAATGATGATTGTTTTGATTCTTCAAGCACACACGCAATCAAACAGAACATACGACTCCAGGTTTTCATCAGGGTCATTCTGCATCATTAGTGCTACGTAGAACCAAGGTGGGTCAATTATATTTCTGTGACTGACAGCAACAGTTATGAATTTATCGATCTTGGCCATAAAGAGCTTACAGAAAAATGTGTAATTACAAGCGTTATTAGCTGAACTTGCAACTGGACCTCAGATGTCAGAAATAATTACTGACAGGTGAAAAGAAGGATCAAAGCATGATGTGCTGGACTGTAATATGTGGTGCTGGTTGCTGGACACAAAGTGATTAAAAACTGAATTAGACCTTAAAGGGGGTCACCAAAACAGATGTGAACTCGAAAGAAAGAAAAGAAAACTGCACTGCAACGGACTGACCTCAACAAAATAGAACAGAACAGTCAGGACATACTCTATATACAGGCTGACCAAAGCAATTAAACAGACAGGACGGTTGAACAAAACACAATAAATACAGTTAACGCTGACCGTTTGCTAGTAACTCAACATTAAAGAGATAGTTCACCCAAAAATGACAATTCAGTCATTTTCTACTCACCCTCATGCTGATTGAGAGTCAGATTTATTTTGTTAGTCCGCAAAGCATTGCTGGAGTTTCACAGGAAAGCAGCATTGCAGAATCAATGTAAGTGAATGGTGACCAGTTTTCAAATGTAAAAAAAAAAAAAAAAAAA
>JAJHUR010077524.1:0-13202 GCA_027495735.1 Lutjanus campechanus | reverse complement strand
TGAGTGTTAAACAAATCCATGTGATAAGTTATAATAATGGAGATGTTTGCCATGCACATGCCCGTAATCTCAGTAAAATGGTGAGCTGAACTGTTGATTCATGAAGTGATCGTGTTACTTCTGCTGCACAGGGACCTTCTGGATCTAGCGGCAGCCCTGGTAAGGATGGCATGAACGGTCTGCCCGGACCCATCGGACCCCCTGGACCTCGCGGTCGCAACGGAGAGATGGGACCTGCTGTAAGTTGCACTACAATCCTTGTTTTAACCAGAGGTGGCAGAAAGTACACACATTCTTTACTCAAGTAGAAGTACAGATACTTTGGTAAAAGTAGAAGTCCTGATTCAACTCAAGTAGAAGTGAAAAAGTACAGGCTCTGAAATGTACTTAAAGAATAAAAGTGAAAAGTCGCTCTCTGTGGGACATTTCTACCAGATGTCTCTGTGCAAAGCTAACTAAACCTCAGCTTTTCTGTCATTTTTGTCTTTGTTTCATCAGTTGTGTGTGATATGCTCTGATGCATACACCAAGGAATCATCTTCTCTTTGTGTTATTGTCTCATCCATTTAGTCTCAAATCAGTCTTGATGAAGGTGTCGCACAACGATGCAAAATAAAAATAATCAGTAATTCCCCTTAAATGCATCAAAGTTAAAGTAACAAGCCAGTTTGAAAGTACAGATGTTTGTACACCTCTGGTTTTAACCAAATCCCTGTACACTTAGACACTTGTCTAATGTGTCTACAGTTTGTAATCACCTGGTGTCTCCAAACAGGGTCCTCCCGGACCTCCTGGACCCGCCGGACCTCCTGGACCTCCCGGCTCTGGATTCGAGTTCGTCAGCCAGCCTCTTCAGGAGAAGGCACCCGATCCCTACCGCGGTGGCCACTACCGCGCCGACGACCCCAACATGATGCGCGATCGTGACATGGAGGTCGACACCACCCTGAAGACCCTGACCCAGAAGGTTGAGAGCATCCGCAGCCCCGACGGTACCCAGAAGAGCCCCGCCCGCATGTGCCGCGACCTGAGGATGTGCCACCCCGAGTGGAAGAGCGGTGAGTGCACATCAGAGATATTATTATTTTAATTTTTATTTTGCTTTTTATTTTCAGTTTTTATTCGTTGCAGTCTTAGTTTTAGTTCTATTCTATTATAATATTATGGAAATTTTTTAATTAATTGATTGAAAAACAATTCCTAAGCCCATAAAAACTGGTTTTATGTTGCTCTGTTACAGGCTCATACTGGGTTGACCCCAACCAGGGATCTCCTCTGGACGCCATCAAGGTCCACTGCGACATGGAGACTGGCGCTACTTGCATCTACCCCAGCGACTCCAGCGTCCCCATGAAGAACTGGTACCTCAGCAAGAACAGCAGAGAGAAGAAGCATGTCTGGTTCAGCGAGTCCATGACCGGTGGATTCCAGGTAAGAAGTCAAAAAACTACCTAAAATCATCCTCAAGCTCCAACAGACCATAGCATATGTAACAGACCATAGAATATGTACCATTAAGTCAGTGACAGTGACGCCCGTGCAAACTTCTGCTCCCTCCCCTCCGATGCAGTTCCAGTATGGCAGCGATGGAGCTGATCCCGAGGACGTCCAGGTCCAGATGACCTTCATGCGCCTGATGTCCAACCAGGCCTCTCAGAACGTCACATACCACTGCAAGAACAGCGTCGCCTACATGGACTCCGCCACCGGCAACCTGAAGAAGGCCCTGCTGCTCCAGGGCTCCAACGACGTCGAGATCAGAGCCGAGGGCAACAGCCGCTTCACATACAGCGTCAGCGAGGATGGCTGCACGGTGAGTGTCCTTTCTGTCTGTCCTGGAGCTTTACATTCATAGAAATACATACAAATAGAGAAACAGTACCAAAAAACATCAGATCAGGGTTTTTTTTTTTGCCCATTAAAGGCTGCTCTTTAGAACTAAAGGTTGATTAAAACCCATATACATGCAAATATGACCGTACATGCATACACACATGGTTAATAACTGAATATTTTCTATTGCAAGCATGTAATTTTCAAGCACCCAAATAATAACAAATCGGGTTCACTGCTCACTGTGAGACATTTTTGAAATACAGAATTTTTGGGGGTTTCTAAAGCTCAAAGATTTAGTTTATCCAATGAAGAGAAATAAGTCATCTCAACAAAATATTATAGGTTGGAAAAATGAGTTTGTAGTTGCTTTGTCTTTGTAGCTCTAAATGGAACTTGCATTCACACAAATAAAAGGTAAACGATTCTTTCTTGAGCAATATCTGACCTTTTCTCCTTTCCCTTCCTTTCCACAGTCACACACTGGCACATGGGGCAAGACAGTCATCGACTACAAGACATCGAAAACATCCCGCCTGCCCATCATTGACATTGCTCCTATGGATGTTGGTGCACCAGATCAGGAGTTTGGCGTCGAAGTTGGCCCCGTTTGCTTCTTGTAAAAATGAAAGAAATATGGACATGACATTGTTGTTTTTTTTCTAGCAGTCATCTCTAAAAATCCTTTTTTCTATGCATTCAAAACTCATTCGGCTGCCATTGGTCCACATGCTTTAAAACCACTCTACTGAAGACGGTGTTTATATGTTTTTCCAATCATGAGAAGTTTTTTTTTGGGACTGCTACTTCAACCAAAAACCAACCACAAGGACACTTTAAAAAGAATCTTTTGTTTTCCACTGGCAACAAGAAAATAATATATATACTTGTGTAAAATTTCCCCCTGGAGATTGAGAAAAAAAAAAATCCACACACGCAATGAAACACAGGTGACTTTTGCCATTTTTCTACCACTGCGGAAGGACATTGAAAACAACAAATGAAATGTACCATTTTCCTGGTGTTAAATAAATTGTAAAAAGTGTGAAGTGTCTTCTTGTTCTAAATTCTTGAAAGAAAAAAAAAAAAACACCTGAAAATTGCTCAGACCAGCAAAAGAGCAAGACACAAAAACCATTGCAATATGTAGATGGCTACCTCATTGCAAGAAGTCACCCCCAGTTTTTTTCTTAAATGAAAAGGGTTTATTTTACACGAGTCTATTGTGGGGACATCAAAAACATTCAAAGGTGCTATTAACATTTCAATGAGGTCAAGTTATTGGTGTTTGATGGTGAGAATATCGCTGTCATACTGTAATTATTATTGCCACTAATGCCTTTGGTGCTAGTAAATTGACTTATTGTCTTGTTGTCTATGCAGTGCAATTGTTTTCTTCTTTAAGTGTTGGTTTGATAAAGAGAGGTTGTCAGAGAAGGTGATCACTGCAGATGTAATGCATGCAAATCATGTCTTTGTAGATAAAAAAAAAAGCAAGTGACTCTGGTTTCAATATCATTTCCCTTCCATGTGTTCAGTCAGTGTTGATCCTTCTGTCTGTTCTACCCTCTGTGGAAAACTCCTCTTCTTCACTAAAAAAAGAAAATCAGCACACATCTCCCACCCTGTTGTTTATGTTGTTTGTTGATGTCTTTCGCGAAGGGTTTCTTAAAAAAGAATTTGAAGCAGACCCACTTTTCATGGTTTAAAAGAGAGATTCTGTACTTATTTTGTACATGTATAATAAATTGAGATGTTTTTAATTATTTTGGGTGCTGAAATAAAGCATGTGAAGTGGTCTACTCAGTGGCGGAGTTTTCACTGTCCTGTTTTGCAACTGTTGTGAAACCGAAATCAGATGTTAGGACTTTGGAACTGAAGCTGCATTTCACATTTTTTAGAAACTACAGGAGATCGTGCACGTTCTGGTCGTAGAGCAGAATTAAAGTAGATTTCAGGAATCAACTGTTCCACAACAGTTGCACTGAGTAGTTTTCTATGAAGCAGCAGTGAAAACAAGGCCAATATCAAATACTCCAACCTGGCTTTTCCTCATCAATGCACACACAGTTGCTACTTTTTTCACATCTGCCTCCAAATTTCTTCAGAAATCGGAGCTAAATTGCAGCTGACAGCAAACGTTAAATGTTAATCAGATGTGCAGCCATTGCATGTTACTCCTGTTTTTATCTCACGATCACTCAAAAATGCTTTTTTTTTTTCTCATAAAAATTAAGTTTTTTACTCTGACAAAGCGTTTCACCAGGGAGAAGATGCTCGTCTGACCCCAAAAACTCCCAAATCAGATCACAAGAAGATACACCAGCGACCCCTTCTGGACTATTAGTGCAACAACAGCTGCTTTAAGGGGAAGTTCAGCACAATCAAAAGGGTCGGGAACAGTACAGAAACTTTCACATTACACCTCTGGCTGCCATCCAACAGCAGGAGCATAAAATCTAAAAGATGTCACCCTCTGAGAAAAAAAAAGAGAAAAGAACCAATACTCTTTCAAATCAAGTAATGTAAAGGCCAAGAGCAGTGGTTGGTATTCACGACCCTTCATTACTGGTCACATGTGCATCTGTAAGTTGTGAGCAGCTCAAAAAAAAAGTGATGTTCCCTTCGCAGTCTATATGAAACATGTTTTTTAATTTCCTGTCTTGCTATTCTGGTAACCTGTCAAGATTTATCTTTGAACTAGAGCTCTGACAATATCAGGTTTTTCACGATAACGATAATATCGCGATATTTAAAGAAAATATGCAAAAAAACACAAAAGTAACGGTGGCCTGGTATCTCGTTTGGTAGAGCATTCAGCCCCATTTAGTCCTCTGCAGTGGCCGTGGGTTTGACTCCCACCTTCAGCCCTTCGCTGCATTGTTATCCTCCACCTGTCCTGTCCTTTCTTCAGCTGTCCTATCCATGAAAGGCACAAAATCCAGAAAAACAAACTAGTAACAACGTCAGTGAAATTGGTCATCAATTTTGTTTATTGTGCATTTCGTCTCTAGAGAGAGTTTGTAATATAGCCCTAAGAAAAAGTGTATTATCAACATGAAACCCACTGTTTCCTTTCACTGAATATCGCAATGATCGTCAGTACTGGTATATCGAGACGTCTCTCCTTTGGTGCTGATTCCAGGTTAGAAATTGCTGTGGTGCAGAGCTGAGAAATACACATAAGACAGGAAATGTATTTATATGGCTACTTTCATAACAATCTCTCTGGATTTCTGTTCACATATTTGAAGCGATCCAGTGAAAACAGACAGAGACAGCTGTGCTCTCTTCATCTTTTCTCCCCCTTGACTGCCCCGGTTACTGCACCAGCTGAATCTCTGAAGTAAACTGTACATGATGCTTCCACAAGGCCTTGGCACCAGACTTACACATCAATCTTTCTGCTGAGCCCAGTTGAGTAAAAGTTCTGTCTTTACACACATCCTCTTCCTGTGCTACAGTGAGCTGACATCTCTGAAACTGCAGATACACACTACATGTGGTGCCTGCATTGAGAAAATTTGACATCTTTGACTTTGATGGAACACAACAATGAGGAATGTGTCTTCTGGCATGTTTTATTAGTGGTAAAAGATGGTGGAATACAGAAAATCTTAAACAGCAAATGACAATCTGACAAACTTCACACTCTTAATTTATTTTAAAGACACCTAAAGAAAAAAAACAACAACATAATTTCACACCGCAAATACAGGACTGTGGCAGCAAATTACTGTATGAATTACATTCAGTGTGTATCAGAAACACTTTATCCATCGTTGGTCTCACTTCCTGCAACAAGAAACAACAAAAAACAACACAATGAGTTTGCATCTTTAGAAACATCAGAAATAATCCAATAAAAAAAGGCAAGAAAGTCGCAGAATGAATGAGTGTGTTTACCTGGGCAGTGTGTCACTGTAAGGATCACTATGAAAACAGGAGGAAAAAATAATTTCTATGTTAAGAAATGATTTGACTCTCAGGGAAAGCAGGTCAGGAATTGACTGATGACTGATGCTCTGATGTGATCTGTGAATATACGTTAAGAATCAGCTGGAGAGGTCCTTACTGCTGGGCCATGATGAGGGGGATGCTGGGGCTGTCGGACTCCAGCGGTGGAGCCCTGTCCCCGGTTCGGCTGTTGAACATGGGCAGCACGGACAGAGGTGGAGAAACGCTGCGGTTTCCGGCCATGTTCCTCAGCTCATCAGTGTTCCCGTGGATGGTGTGGTGGTGGTACAGCTGAATTCTGCAGCAGACACATTAACACATCCGGTATGTAGTGTTTTTCTACTTGTCTTTACTTTAGTTTATGCAGTTTTTTGTGGTAGTTTCATTGAGTGACTGAAACTTCTCAGGCATATAAACCAGGCGAGTAATTCCAATTTATCTAATAATTTCAACCTTTTTCTCATACATTCAACTTTTACCTCATAATTATGACTATTTACCTTATAACTTTGAGGTTTTCACCAAAATTTCGACTTTTTATCTCATAATTTAGATTTTTTATCACATCATTATGACTTTTTCACCACGATTTCAACTTTACATCTCATAATTTAAACTTTTTATCGCATTAGTTTGACTGTTTTTAATCTCATAATGGGCTTCCATAAAACTATCATTTCTATAATGTTTTCAACATTCAACATTTATAGTTTTGTGGTGGGTTACTTGTCCTCCTACACTGCTTTTATTTTAAAAAACACATGATACGCTGATAAAATTCAGTCACTGTACTTACTGGTTTGTTCTTGCATTCCTTTTCTCACTATAAAAGAGAAAAGAAAGATGTGTCACTGTTGTGTCACAGTATCAGGATCAATCGAATTTGCTTTGAGTATTCGCTTAAAGGTTCAGTTCACCTGCATTACAGAAATCTGTATATTCCTTCTTACCCCACTGGAGGTTAAGATGGAAAAAAGTTTTTTAATGTGGTGAACTGACCCTTAATCCCAACAATACTGCTGATCATTTTTTAATTTTGTAGATTCAAATCAGATGCATACACTCCCTCTCGTCTGCAGAACATGACGTAGGCCAGCAGGAGACAGAGGATGATGGCGAGGATCAGGGGCACAATAACTGTCACGATGTAGTCCAGGAAAAAGTCCCTGCTCGGGGGAGACTCGGGAGGGTTGAATTCGCCTCCAGCCTCCAGGATCCCCGGACCCATCGTGGGAGGAGGCGGAGTCGGCTTCTTTGTCAGAACAGTCTGCAAGGAAAGAGACGGGAAAGTGAATCTTCTGATTCTTTTGGTTTAGGAAACGTCTCTTTCAGTTTCTGATTTTTCAATAACATCCGGTTAAAAGGGGAGGCAGTGGTGGGCTTCAGATAATTCATAAAATTTTATTTAGCTAGATAAAAAAGTATAGTATGAGGATGCGCATTTCAAAACTAACCATATGCCAATATTAAATCAGTTGATGCTTTGTAGGATTAACAATTGCATTGCCATGTAAACCACACCTACTTCTGGCCTGCTATCGAATACACAAAAGAGAGACATATGTTTTTAGTTTAACTAATACAGATACAAACACTTCTCAAGGTGCAGAGGAAAGGTGGACAAAAGAAAATGAACTGGAAAAATAGTTTAATTTTTGATTTGTCATTTAAAGGTATCAGGCAGGTGTTAGCGGACTCCATTTCCAAGCTAACGTTAGCTTGTGTAAGCACGCATGAACGTTGAACATTGAATGTTAGTCTGTGCAGCAGAAATTTATTTTCCCCTTAACAATCTTGTGACTTCTCAGATTTATCTTGGGACCCCTTGGTGGTCCCTGACCCCCCCGGGCACTACACAAACACTGCATCACTCATTCATATCAGTATATTTTCATCCCCGTGATCGTCTGTGTGTGTTTTCAGGGCTCACCAGCTCCGTCTTGCACCAGGTGATGCAGTTGCTGGCGATGCTGCAGAAGTTACATTCTCCGGGGACCTTGACCCTGGCCCCTGTCGAGCACTGGTTCTCATGCTCTGGCTTCAGGACCCTCAGGAGACACTCCGAGAAGTACACCTGCGACCCCACCTTCACATACACACTGACACAATCATCAGATTTTCATAAACACACAGTTACCGCAGAGCTTAGACGTTACAGTCAGGTTTCTGTTTACCCTTCATAGTGTCCTGCGAGAGGGAGTGGGACTCTGCCGCCGCGGTCGAGGGCGTTGGTGATGTTAACTATTTCCAGGGCCTCTGTGCCCCACAGCTTCTGTAAATCCTGCTTTATCTCATCCTGAACAGCAGAGGGCAGCACCTTCTCAATCTCCCTCAGCTTGAGGAAGAACTCAGCCTGATAGGGCAGCATGTCCTTTTCATCTGTGAGGGACGGCAGTGATACACGACATGTTAAACATCAACTCTGTTATCGCTGCACTTCCTTATTTAACTCTTTATTCCTTATTTAGATTCCCATTAGCTAAGAAGATAAGATAAGATAAGATAAGATAAGATGGAACTTTATTAATCCTGCAGGAAGTTCTTGTGTCAGATTGCTCCACACAGTAACTTAAGAATAACAACAATAGAGCAAGTGAAATATAAATATAAAATACAAAGAGTAAATACAAAGTAACAGTGCCTAATAGAATAACAACAGAAGTATGATAAGTTAAGTACAAAAGTAAACTAAGACAAAGTCATAATGGCAGTGATACTGAGAGATAATAAAAAGTTATATTGCACAGGATACTGAACATAATATAGCCCCCTGATATTTAAAGTAATATTGCACATGGTTTGAAAAACTGTATATTAAACATAATAGAAAAGTAAATAAACAGAAAATTAAATAAATCATATAAATGGTACCACCAGATGGCCAGTACTCACTTGACTTGTCATAACCTCTGACAAAAAACAGTGTATATTAGTTTTTCATGAACAAAAAGTAGTGTTATAAATAACAGAAGCCTGCAGACTTTGTGATGTAACTTAAACCTCCCTTACCTCCGACGATTTTGATGACGAGTATGTGTCGGGTTGTTTCATAGGTCCGTTTGTTGACGGCATAGATCTGTCCGGGAAAGAACCGTCTTAATTATCAGTTTTCAAATATTTAAACATTTCACCCTCACATATTATTTCATTTTTGGTTTGAGATGCTTAGTGAATTCAAGGAGGTGTTTTTTTCTTCTGCAGAAATTTACTTTGCCTTGTCCATTTCTGTTAGTTATCAATTTCCTACGTTTCCCAGAATGCCTCAAGTGCTCTCGCTGATGTTCGGCTTTCACACAGTAATTCAAAGACCATAAAACGCTTTTTGACTTAGAAGAGTCCAGGAAACACTCCTAGCATTTTTAAAATTAATAACATATTATTCAGTATTATTTCTCTGATGGATTTGTGTGTATAAATAATGGAATTATACTTTTTTTACAACACTGAACTTATCTAGAATATTATTTTGAGTGATTATTTTATAGGCCACTGTGTCATTTTTCATGTCCTTTTGGTTTGCTTTAAACTGGTTTATGCTAAAAAAGTAGGTAGGTAGTTTTAATCTGCGGGACTATTTTTTTGTGCTGGCGTGAAGAATTATTATCCATCCATTATCCACATTCAAATAAAATTTTTATTATTTTCGAGTGCTTGGCTATATTACCTGGGCTGTTCCTGCATAAGTTATCGATTTCCTACATCTCCCAGTCTCTCTTTATTCATCGGTGAATGCACTGAGCATGTTTTATTTACAGTAATGCAACTGTATTTATATTTCATTTCACGTAGGGACAAGCAGATAATACCGGTTGAAAGTGCTGATGTGGGACATTCACATGATAATTTATGTCAGTAGACCATAAAACTCTGAATTATTAATATTTGGCTGCATTATGTTATAGCCATAAGTTTTATTTCTCACATTTCTTTCTGTATTTGTGTGTATAAATAGTGGCACAAAATGTTTTTTTTTTTTTTTTTAACAACCTTGAAGTGATTTATAATAATATTCTGAGTGATTATGACTAAAGATTTGTACATTTCTTTTGGAGCATGTGCCATTTTTCATGTAATTTTGACTTGCTTTATTCTTTATGGATTTATAAAATGAAAAGTCAGACTTGTAGCTTGATAGTTTCAGTGTGAGTCGCAGAGATGTGGAGATAAAGGCCAGAATTACTTTCTTTCTATGACAAAAAAAAAAAAGGAAGTAGTTCCTCCTTGAAACTGCTCACAACAAGGTGTGTGGATTATCTTCAGTAACCAGCTCTTGATTTCTGGAGTGAGACATTGATGTTGAGCTCTTCAAGTGTATTTTTTGGTGCTTTGAGCACCACAAGCCGAGTGCCATTTCGCCAAATTACATTTGAGAGAAGTCAGAAATCTCTACAACTGATACCTCAAAAACTCCGCAACTCACATCACAACCATCTTGATGGTTAAAAGCACTACAGGTACGAGGAAAATTATGTATTTTGATTAAAACAAAGACGAAAATTAATGCATAGAAAGCAAAAATGAACCAAAATCAACCTGGTCTGTGGCTGGAAACCACTTAAAGGTGCTGTAATTTGTCAATATAGTGTTTTGAATGTGATTTATAGCTGGAATCTGTGGTTAGATCCAAAATATAACATCTTTTCCAGCCTGAATACATTCTGTTTGATTGAGACGACACTGCCACTTCAGAAAAAATCCTCTTCAAAGACATGTTTCCTCCTGAATTTTTAATGTCGGTTCAAAGCAAAGACATCGACGTGTCAGATCGCTGCATATTTGTCGGATTTGTCTCCAACATAGCTGCACTGGGGTCTTATTCGTGTGAAATGTGAGAATATTTACAGCTAAACAGCAAAATAAGGCCAGAAATGCAGCAGTGTGCGCAGCATGTTAACAAAGGTTCAGGCTTGTTTTGGTGTAAATGATGACGTCATACCTCAATTATGCTTCTCCCTTCAGACACCGGCGTGCCGTATAGGAAGCCGTTGTCATAAGGGTGCCTTTGGGTGAAGCGCAGCCACTCTGGGAGGTCTGGGAAATTCTGCTGGTTGCACTTAAAAGCCATGGGGTCATCGTACAGACGCCCAGCTTCATAACACGCAAATAGAATAAAGAAGAAAGCCTTGTTATTTTGTTTAATGATGACAAAAGAGCGGGTTGATGCGATTCAGGCTCTTACCGTAGAGTTTTGACAAAGGCTCAAAGTCATTCTGGAAAGTCTCTCTCAGCAGCTCATATGAAAAAAACTTCCCCACGGGAGCATTAACTTTGACCTCTGCATCGGCCCCATGAAGCAAACTGACAGCACAAACTGTGAGGAAGTGTAAAACAACACACCAGAGGATTTATCCAAACGGTCAAACAAAAACTTAAACTTGACATTAAAACACGACTGCACACAACCTCTGATGTTTTACTTTTAACTGTCCATGACAGCTGGACTCAGGCCCAAAGTTTACATTAAACAACACAGATCTGACGCTGAAACAAGCTTTCCAGTGTGCTGTCATGAACAAAAAGTGGAATCAATTTCAGGAATAAACTTGCCTGTTAAGAAGAAGACCCCGCTGCTGCAGCCTGCCATCTTGTTTTGGCTTGTGATTGACAGAGCCAAGCGGAGAGGGGCTTGGTCACAGAGAAAGACATGTCAGAGCTATTTTTGCCTCACTCACCTAAAAACATCCGGCAGGCTGTCTGCGAATGTGGAGTAAAAAGTGAGATAGTGGAGATATAAAAATCATATACTTAGTTACTTGAAGCGTGCATTTTCCATGCTTAAAGAAACAAAGTATATTTTTAAGTACTTGGCCTCAGTATTTCCATTTTCTGCTACTTTATATTTCGACCCCACCACAGTCAAGTTTGGAAATGTTGCACTTTCTGACTCAACTACACTCAAATTAACTAACAAAACTAAATAACCGGAGGCTTAAAGTTACTTTTTGCTTTTAGATTAAAATTTTATGGTGCATTATGTAGTTTAAGATACCTAACAGTATATGAAACAGTTCAAGTTACCTCATCTGAACCACTGCAGAGGGGCCCCAGATGAACAGAAATATGGAGCGAAACAAAGTTAAATTAATATGATTTATGTAGAGGAATAAACAAACATCAACTTTCTGATACCAGCCTTTATTTCTCTAAAATTTAATCTGCATAATTTCTAATTAGTTCCTTCCCCAATTATTGTTAATGATCAATAATAATTGTGCAGTAGGGAGGGCGTGAACTTTTTTCAGCTCCTGAAGTGAGGCATGCCAGAAAAAGCTGAAAAGTGAACCGAATTTTGAAGATGGTCAGGGAGACCTGTAAAACTGACATATCGCATCTTAAATGAGCAAAAGACGAGCTAATTAGCCAGCTAATCTACACCAACCATTAGATAGATGGATACATCTATCCAAGTTAACTGTATTTTGATCTGTAGCAAAATGCTAGCTAGCTCATCTACATCAGTCGCTCGCTAGCTAGTTACATCTGATAGCTAATGTTAACTAAATGCAATGTAAGTAGCTAGCTAATCTACATCATCTGTCAGCTAGCTAGTGTTAGTTAGCTAGCATTTTGCCAATAACTTTTTAGTTGTATTTTTATTGATCTAGACCTATTTTTGAGCTAAGTAAATTTTCCTAATGTGGGATCAGTTAACTTCATATTGTCTTATGTTGTCTTGTCTTACCTTAATCTTTTTAAATTTACCCCACGTCTTTATAAATTCTGAATAAATTAAGTTTGTTATTGTTAAAATACATATACAGCAACAAATTAGCTATGTGAAACACATCGGCTTCATGCTCTGTATTGGAACTATGTTAAATTTCTTTGTCTCTGTCAAATAAAATATCAAATAAAAAATAAACTAAGTAACTTCAAAGTCTATTCAGGGACAAAATATCACAAATGAGAGTCAAAATTTGCAAGTTGCAATGGTGGGTATGCTCTGTGTCTGCAGATATCAGATACCAGCAACAAATTATTTTTTTCTATGAAAAATAATTTAGTTAAAATTCACTTTATCATTCACGCACTGAGTCAAGGACAGTTGCACACCAATTTAACACTTTCAATGGAAAACTAGCTAGATGGCACCACTGCCTTACTGAACAGCCTACATCCTGTTTGACAGCCCTTAACCACTTAATCAGACATGCTACCAGTTAACCATCTCATCAGATCTCTCAGATCACAAGAAGAAATGCATTGATAAATATTTCTGTTATTATGCATTTTTGCTATTTACAGTTATCTTTAAATCATTCACTCTGTAATGTTTTGATATAAGATGGTGAAATAAATTAAACACTGATTTAACACGAACAGATTATATGGAGCTAAATTAGGGTCAAAAGTTTTGAACTTGAAAAAATAAAATTTTAAACTGAAAATTCAAGTTTTGATCTTGAATTTTG
>JAJHUR010077522.1:5284-24190 GCA_027495735.1 Lutjanus campechanus | reverse complement strand
CACACACACACACACACATTAATGTATATACATATGTGCTATCACAGACATATAGTAGCCCTTTGTTGCAGTACACAGGACTCTATGCATCCATGCGTGTAAATTGGAGTCACCAGCTGTTTCCCAGCCCACACGCTGTGCCATTACACCAAACAACTTTCCACTCACACACACAGACAGACGCACGATCAAACGCACACACAACATGGTTACTACGCAATGGCAGATAAGGAAATTGTTCAGCGTTGTTAAGTTACATCCATCTATATATATGTGTGTGTGTGTGTGTGTGTGTGTGTGTGTGTGTGTGTGTGTGTGTGTGTGTGTGTGTGTGCATGATGTGTCAGAAAGAGGAAGTGATGCAAACTGCAATGGAAGATATATTTATAGAAAAGAGCGGTCCATCTCTTGCTCACACACACACACACACACATACAAGCAACCAGTGAAAGTGAACACTTCCTTACCACAAACACCAACAGTCTTCCAGAGGTGCACAGTGGTTGATCTGATGCAATGTCTACTAGTTTTAAATAGAACACACAAACATCATCACTTGCAGGTAATGTTCTTCCAACAATGTGCAGACCTGCAGCCAACAAGCTTCCACTCATTTCCGTTCATTCTCAAATATGGGTGTGAGGCACTCTGCCAGGGTGTCCGTGAAAAGTTCTCAGATTCATTCATTTAAATTATCAAAAGGTAAAAAATATATATATTTATTTGTTTCAAAAAGCTTCATTACATTTCAGAGCTGCAAGGATTAATCATGTAATCAGTTATTGATCAATTATCAAATTAATTACAAAGTATTGTGATAATTATTTAATCGGTTTGAGTACTTTTTTTAAATAAAAAAATAAATAAATAAATAAATTCTCTGATTTCAGCTTCTTAAATGTGAATATTTATTGGTTTCCTTAGTTCCCTGTGACAGTAAACTGAACACATTTGGGTTGTTTATGCATTTATGCACAGACTATGTATTTATTTTATGATTACACTTTTAGCAATCATTACTTATTGCCACGTACAGTTTTCTAGACCAGGCAAGGCCGATCATTGTTCTTATGTTTTTTATTAGGCCTGTTTTATATTATTTATATTTTTATTATATATTATTTAAAATAATCAGTCCCATTTTATTTTCTACATGCACTAGGAGTGAAGAAAAACTCACTTGATGCGTGTCCAACCCACTCTCATCATCATCTCATGCCACCTCCCCTCGGTGCACAAGGTACCCTTTGGTGGGTGTTTGAGACGCTGCCAGAAAGTCCCTTTTAACACATGGTTAACGTGAAACTGTCACAGTTTGGGTGGGTTACAGCACAAAACTAGTTGGGTTTGGATTTACTATATTACACACCTCACCTTCTCCAGATGGGGATCTCCTTATGCTACATTGAAAGCACAGTGCGTCTCATACATGTCGTGGATGGGTTTACAGTGAAGTCACTTGAAAGCGGCTAACGGGTACCACGTGCATCTGTATGAGTCACTGGGGGCCGGTGACAAAAAGTCTGTATCTGACGATTTGGAAAAGAGACCAGGCTGGGCTGTCACAATATCAGACTTTCACTGAACGATTATCGTGGCCAAAAGAATTCACAATAACATTATTATCATGATATCTATTGAAAAATTCAGTGTATATAATGTTATTTATTTGCAAAAAAGCAAATGATTTACACAAAATATAACTGTAGGGAGGTGGAGATAAGAGTCTGTAACCATAATTGTACAAAAGCATACAATAAGTGCAATTACACTTAATTTAAGAGTATGTAGTATGTTAAAGAGGGCCTGGTTTAATTACATGATATTATCATATGTGTTAACATATTATCAGTGCTTCGTTTTTTAAATATCATGTTTATCATTAATACCGCTGTACCGCAACACCTCAAGATGACTTTGTGCAATATTTGTATTTTTTATATGTCTAATATCTAATACATTTCTCTTGTGTTGTTCTTTCACATAACTAAGTAGAAGTTAAAAAAAACTAGATGAAATTATTCCAGGGGACAAACATGAGGGGGTCCCTGGTACAGTATATCACTATTTTGTGAGGCGTCCTTGGCTGGGGGAAAAACATGAGAACCTCTTATGTAGAAAACAGATATGAAAACATCCATAGGTTATTAATAAGCTCATGTGATACACTAACGTGCTTTCATATGTACTTCAGCACAGACACACCTACACACTGTTTCAAATCAGGATCACCAAACTAACCAATCAGCAACTTTCTAATTCCACTTTCTGACACAACCGACAGGACTATAGCAAGGTGGTAATAAAGCTGTGTCATTGCAATACTGATGTCATATGATTGGCACTGAGGTGAGAGTGGGTGTTTTTCACTTCCATTTACATCACATGGTAACAGGATGAAACCAGCATGTGAGACTTGAGTGGGCGATGCTGTCACTACCTTGTTCACCGGACCACAAACCTGCTCGCTTTGTAAACCAAAGGATTCAGAGAAAAAGATGGCAGATAGTCTGGTCGATCCCAGTCTTACAGTTTAAACCTCAATCCCCACAGGACTGTGTGAGTATCGACAGAATTGGCCTTGTTCTCATGCAACATGATTAGTGAAACGTAGGTGTTACCCAGTCTGTGCTGTGTTTTCATTTTTCTCCGAAACTTACAAGGTTGGCACATTTCAATGTTGGTGTGAAAAACAATACAATACAGTTTAACTTTCGGCTTCGAACTGCACAAAATGCTGCTTTGTTACTGTAAAGCAATACATCAAATAATCACAAATCACAGCCACCATTAAAGGATCAATAGCATGTCTCAGCCCTTTATCTACAAATGGCATATTCTTTATATTTATAATAGCATTTTCTAAAGCATATGGTAAGTTTTTAGTTTGATTTCCTGCTCAGGCAGCCATTTGATCCATTTATTTTAACATAGAAGGAAAACTTACCTCTAGGAAATCTAGAGCAAAAAATGTTACAGCTTGAGCATAGATTACACTTCTTTCCTACTCGATTGCAAAAGATATTCATAGATACATCACCCGTCTCTGTGAAATGTTCAAAAGATCAAAGAACTCTGACTCCTCAGTTCTTAATATGTCATAGGTTACAAACTTTTGGAGGTAATTTATTTGACTTCTTTGCCAAGGCTTCTAATAAGGCGTTTCCCTCGGCCTCTCTAACCGTGCTATTTGGGTGGTTAAGCCAGGTAGGGTTAAGGATACGTATGAAACCCAGGCCATCTTTATATCCTCGCTGCAAACCAGATAACTGCTGCTACAACTCTGGACATTTGAGAGGTCCCCCACATTTGATATGTGGCTGAAGAAAAGAAGAAATGTGTTTACATCTAGAGAAAATAAGATTTTATGTTTTATGTTTCTTGGACGGGATGTAACTGAAAGGCAATTTCCCCTCGGGGATCAATAAAGTATTCTGATTCTGATTCTGATTCACTACGTCAAACAAAGACAGACTATTTCAGAAAATCAGACAACCTAACTAATGAGAAAGTGTCAGAAGTCAATACCATGTAGCTTATGTGATAAAATATGTACTTTCTGTTAGTGCCAATGTTCCTTCTCTTTCTTTTGTTGTTTGTGTGTTTGTTCTGCTGCATTTCTGTACCACTTTTCAAAATCAATAAAAAGATGTAAAAAAATTTTTTTACAGCTTTTGAGTCTGTTTCAAAAGCCCTTTTTACACAGAGATCCTGCAATACCGCCACAATGAAGGCTTGCCTATAAACCAGCTTTGCATATTTACACTGAACCAAGCAGCATCGGCATAAAACCGTCCCAGTGTGTCCTTTTACACAGCAGCATCGCAAAATCAAAAGAGGCGTGATACAACACACCAGTACACTGATCAGCAGGGGACTCTGCCCATGTACCCTCTTCTAATCACACACTGAGCTCATGACCTCATGTATTTCTAAAATAAACTTTTTTATGTGTTCCTGGATAAACAGACAGTCGCTTCTTCTGCTACAGTTAAGTTAAAAATTGCCCTGTGCAATGATCTGTGAGGTGGGATTTCTCTCCTCCTGCCTGTCTGTGTGTGTGTCTGCTTAGTGCATAGTCTGCTTAGAGCAGCGTTGCAAAAAGTGATCCACTCATCTCTCTCTGCATAAACAGCTGACAAATATGTGGAATAAGTTCATAATTTTAAGAACGCCCCCATTCCACCTCCATACCTTTTACACAGATGGCAAAGCGGAATAAAGGTGCAATATCTTGAAGAAGATGTGTAAAAGAGGCAACAGTAAATAGTGGGGCTGGTTGTGGAGTTACAGGCACAAACCACTTTAAATACTCCATGTACTCCATCCAAGGAAGCTCCAAGATTTGACATTTGGGTGCTGACAAGCTTTGTACTCACAATTTACATATAAATGTTCCCAGACAATCAGAACCAGAACAATAAGGCTCACTATAAAGACACATGGATGTCATGTAAAGCATGATGCAACTCTGATACTTAAGTTTCTTGCTTTAAATAGGCTGTTGTTGCAGCCATTTCTCGCTCCCAACAGGAAAGTCACACACTAACACAAACAAACTAACCCAACTGAGGCTGTAGTAGACACAGTGTTCTGTGAGGTAAAATGACTGTCTTTGCCAAAGGAGTCTGGTTGAGCAAGAGAAAGCAATACTTGGCTCTTAAAATATTCTGTCGGAAGAGGCTGTCTGACAGTGGCCTGGTAGCTCAGTTGATTGAGCGTTCGCCCCATGTACTGAGACTGAGTCCACTGCAGCAGTCGTGGGTTTGACTCCTGCCTGAAAACCTTTTTTGCATATCATCCCCCCACTCTCTCTCCTCCTTTCCTGTCCTCACTTACCCTGTCCTACCTAAACAAAGGCATTAAAAAAAGGCTTTCTGACAGCTAGGTAGGTCAGTGAAAATATTCTAAATATAGTATACACTAAAATTGATATTGATTTTTTAGGTGGACCTTTTTTTAGCTGGCTCACCTAAGTTTGGCTTAGCATTGCTTAGCTTCTGTGCTCTGTGCGGGTACTCCTCTCTGCTTCTCCAAACGGGTGGCCTGCCAACCAAAATCTACTGTAAATGAATACATTGACCTCATACTACTACATTTCAAATAATCTGGATCATCCCTTTAAGATGTTAATCTTTTAGTCCCTGGTATCTGTATGGGTCAAGCTTCAGAAACACCGGATCCTACTCTGCATCTGATACAACTCTTTGTTGGACCCTCCATTCGTGACAAAGCTCCATCAGAACCACAAAGCTCCATCAGAACTTTCTACAGCTGTTTGGCACTTCCCATGTTGTGTAAAACAACCTTTGACATATAAAATCAAAGGTCTTCATCACAATGTCTTTGTATTGGTCTCCCACCTGTCAAGAAACCATTGGTATCCACTCATTTCTTTACACTGTGAAAATCAGTTTGAAGTGTTTTGAAAGTTGGTTGAGATATGTGATCCATCGTAGCGAACAGTGAGTCGTCTTCATCAGGGTTGGGTATCGTTTGGGATATCCGATACCGCTGCTAAGATGATACTTTTAAAATGGTACTGGTGCCTAAACAGTGCCTGAATAGATGCAAATTTGAATTTGAAATTGAACAATATATTCACTGTTAACAGTTTTAAAAGTATTTAAATATCTAAATATAAGTAAATACCCAATACAAAACGGTTACAGTGCTAATGACAGCAAAATAAATACAAATTCCAGCTTCAAACTCTTTTGAAGAGTATGATCATTTTGTCTAACCAGAGGAAAGGCAGCTGTTGTCATTATCAGTGGTCCTCCTGTCAAGGATATAAAATGTGAGTCATTATTACACATCACATGTAGTGTTTCATATCTATGCTAACAATCTCTGGGGCCATTTCACTGCATCAAAGCGTGTCCCATGTGTTGCCAGATGCTTCTCCTGTTAACATATAACACTTTGCTGGACATCCCGACTGGTCTTTGAATCATTTCAAGTGAAATACAGCCACACTTTAGACCACTTGGCTTGGCACTTTAATCACGTTTACAGTAGCTACTAGCTAGCACAAGTCTACCTGCTGGCAGTGCCATGTAGACTCAGAGTTGCTGTGACGTTAACTGGCACATTTGGTGATGTTCTCATTCCCAGCAAATACAGCAGCTTGGTCAGTGAACCTACACTACAAACTATGACGCTGTAGGTGCTCCTCTAGCATCCGTTGTGTACGAGCAGGGCTCAGCAGTGGAGTTAGCAAGAATAAAAATGCAACATCCAGGTAGACTTTCCAAATAAGGCACAAAAACTACTTTGGTAGGTTTACACATCAAAAACTACATAGTTAAGTTTAGGAAAATATCATGTTACATAGGTTTAGGAAAATATTACATTATGTAACTTATGTACATTTCATACATGACGTACGTACATAATTATGTAGAGATACTTATGTAAGTTCTTAAAAAGAAGAGTCATCAATCCACCTACACTACGTCACCCGACTTTTACTTTTACGGCATTCTATGCAGCCACCTCCAGAAATGACATAAGAGGGTAACTACAACATCATAAATTGAAGCAAAGGGGCACTGACCAAGCTGCTGTATTTTTAACAGCTGTATTTTCAGCAGCTTTAACAACAGCTGTATTAACAGCTAAACATCGCTCTATCTTGCTCAACCTGACTCCTTTAGTAAAAACAGGAATTTTTATGGGTGTAACAATTCACTCATACAGCCGATGCATCAGGCTTTAATGTGTAAGATACGAGTGCATCCGTTCAGATGACCTGTATCAGTAAAAAGCTGAACAGGAATCGGATCTCATTAGGACGCGCATATGTTCCATTTTTGGCATCAATGAACTGCCGCTCTAACTTTCTTCCGTTTTCTCTCTCCTCCTGCCTCTGCCTGCATTGCTCTCGTGGGACGCCTGCTGCCTCACTCACACAAAACAAGCGCTCCCCCCTTCCTCTCCTGTGTCTCCTCTTCATTTCCTCAAAACAAACAGTGAAATAACTGACTTTGCTCCACGTTGCACAAGCAAACTTTCATAACGCACAAGTGCAGAATAGGTTCGAGTTTTATTAGAAAGATGAGAAACACTGCTGCAAATCATTTATGCAAAACATGTTGGACAGCAGCACACAGAGCTACAAGTCCCCCGACTCACAAGGAGAGCAGGTAACACGGAGCATCAGTGTTCCCCCACACTCATCAAAACCACAGTACTCCTCATATAAAACCGATTGGAATATCATCTTATTGCAAAAATACATTTTAAACTATTTTAAAGTTTGTTCAGAAATTCTCATTTGGGCCACAGTATCTCATTTATAAATGAGATTCCTAATAAGATGTTAACACCACCGTAGTTTAAAACAACTAAGTCACACAATAACACAAATAAACTAACTGGTTGAGGCAGCGGTAGATAGTTGGATTGGTTGGTTTTGAGAGAGTGAAAAATGTTTTTTCTGCTGACCCACTCCACGGCTTCAAACAGCAGGACTTGTGCTTCTTCTACAAACTGAGGGCATACCAACCGCCATCTACTGTAAGTAATACACTAACTACTAATACCTACCTCTTATAACACCACTTCAAATAATCTACAAATTATTCTTAGTTCCTTGCAATTCCTTCAGCTTTATGAGGGGGGATCATTAAATCACTAGAGTGCCTCTTTAATGGACTAAAACACTGAAAAACAACTACCTATAACAGTATAGAGGTAAGTAGGAGATAAAACTGAGAGGTTTTGTGATGTTCTGGGTGCAAGACATCACAGCATGGGAAAAAGAGTGAGTGATAGAGGATGTTTTCGATGTATTTTTCAGAAACAAGTCCAACCTTCCTCTAACACATAAGCAAAAACACATAAACACACGCACACACTTGGCACAAATACAAGGGCCAATCCCCTCGACGCCCTGTGGTGTACCTCAGGGGGGGTTAATGGACGCACTCACTCACCCTGATACTTTCCTCCCCCCCTTAAGCTCATCTTCCGCTGCCCCTGTCCTCCCACTCCCCTCGTTTTTTTCCCACTCCACTAGTGTTTTCCACCCCAGTGGAAACAAGGAGGGGTGGGCGGTGGCAGGGCTGCTCACCAGCGTCTACAGGAAAAATGGGTCAGATACTACAGGAGCGGTTCAGGGGGGCTTCTATCTCGACCATCGAGCAGTGTGCGTGCTGGGGGCAGGGTGAGCTGGTGGTGAGAGTCCCCAGGGTGACACCACCTTCAGGCACATGCTCTAGTCCTCTCTCAAAGACACACTGTGGTGTTTTTGATCATCAATTCTTCCTTGAATAAATAAAAATTATGAATAACTAAATTTTTCATTTTGACTTTATTGGATTTTTCTAATGTCTAAATGTTAACATAATAAAAAAAATAAACAGGTATGGCTGCAGTTCTGCACGAGAGAGGAGCCGAAGCAGAGTGAGTGATATTAAAAGTTGTATTTCAGGACATCTCATTTCTTAAATCAGACTGAGCTGGGTAAACAACACACTAATTTAATCTCATGCACAAGAAACTGTATTTCGACACTCTGTTGTATACGTCGTTATGCGTGTGGGTGTCTTTGTTGTGTGTGTGTGTGTGTGTGTGTGTGTGTGTGTGTGTGTGTGTGTAAGCGTGTGCATGAGCGCATGTGTGAATGGTGTCGATGCGTAGGAGACAGTTACGTGTTTTGGCTTACAAACATGGCTGTCGATGGCTTGAGTTGTCATGACGATTTTTAGTAGGACTTCACCATGGTGACCATGACTGGACACACACACACACAAACAAGTGCACACACAAGCACACTTTTAATTCTGTGCAATGGAATATTTAAATAACTGAATGACACACTATTGTCTATTTTTTTTTACTTTTTACACAAATGTATTTCTGCCTGACCCAGTTTATAGAAGAAAACAGGCTCCTGCTGTCACACTATCTACTACTGATCATCTTTAAACCCAGCTCAAAACTGCTTTTAATATAAAGATTTGAACGTTAACTTGTCAACTTGGTTCCTAGTGGTGTTAACCTGTACCAAGACCAGAGCCTGCATGGTCCAAAATATTCTAATATTATCTCCAATCTGGTCACACGGGGTCCTGTTGTAATACCATGGGTCTCAGGTCTGTGCGTAAACAAATATGGTACCTGAGTGGATCCAAATGGACTCACTATCAGCACTGATCACATGGTGCATCACAGTTACTACAGGAGAGAAATTTATTTGTTTCTAGGTGAGACAGTAAGACTGTGCAGTGCAGGGATAATGACTTGAGCTGCTCTTTGATTGGTGGTTCTCACGCTCCAGTGTTATTTCACGTGGGTTTGTTTCTGGTCCACCATATTTTGGATCAAATCTAATTATCCTCATTTGCAGCAGGTGCCTGTCAGATTGGGTCTCTCTGTTTATTTTTAATGTCCCACATTTGTAAATGTGACATCTCAAGAACAACTTGATGGAATTTCTTCACACTTGGTACAAATGTCCACTTAAACTCAAGGATGGCCTGATTAAATTTTGGTCTGTCACAAATGTCCATTTGGACTGAAAGTGAACTGATTAGATTTTCATGGTCAAACCTCAAAGGTCACTATGACGTCACAAAACATATTTTTGGCCAAATGCTATTTGACAAGATTTCACATAGATAAAATGATGAGGTGATGACATTTTATATCCAAAAGGTCAAAGGTCAACTTCACTGTGACATGTCAATGTAGCGATAACTACTAACTACTACTAATAACTACTTGTGAACTGTTATGAGTGTAGGGGTGTCCCAATTCTCAAAATCTACGATTTGATTTCACATTAAATTTTAAGGTCATGATTCAGTTTGATTCATACTTTCATATGAGTCAGCATCAGTTTGATGGCATCCTGGTGATCATCAGAGAGGACATAAATAAGGTCCAAACGAACTTCAGAAATTCCATCAGTGCAAAAGACCGTTAGACCGCAGTATCTCTTGTCTAAAATTATGTTTTTCATGTGTAATTTGCAGCCTAATAATACAATATTACATATACCTGTAATAAGTTGTAGGCTATACATACTGTCAGTGTTCCTATCGTGAATCTAATTGTTCTGAAAGTGATCCAATTATATTTTTCACAACTGCTGTTATGTTTGAGATGTGGAATCTGCCATCCATCTGACTTAAACCAATTTTCAAAATGATATATTTATAGTTATTGTTATAGCTATTCTTCTTGGTGTGGACGTCCCTTACAGGTAAAATTATCACCCTGAGTGCTGTAAACATCCTTCACAGTTTGCAGACCGACTTCTTTGTTCAACTTTGACCTACCATACTTGCCACAGGTGTGCACATGCAATTTTTCTTTTAAATGATTATTATGTATATTTTTAGGTGGGTTAAATTCTAGCTTTACAACATATAGAAACTCCTCAGATTTTACACATCAAAGTTGGCTGACAGATTACCTCTGCATATGAGTACAAAGCCTTTTGTGACTCCAGAAGGAACAACATAAAGTCTGATTAATTACCACGTGTCACTTGAGTCAGCATCAAATTGGGGTTAAAGCTACAAGTTTGAAAATGCAAACAATCTGGGGCTGTGGAGTCAAAAAGAAGTGTGCTCATCAGACCTCTGTGGGCCCACTCCTCATCTTTGATTGTGGCTACATTAGCTGCCACGAGCATAACAGACCTGAATCTCTGACTGAACTGTTGGCACTTGAATTGCATTGTGGGTAATGTAGGCAACAGAATTTGACATCACAAATACTATATTTCTGATCCTGCAGCATCGATTGCGATCATAATTTTTAAACTGTTCATTGTGAGTCCGATAATGTTAAAGGAGTGCAATGCTACATTTTTAGTTTAGCATTTTTTGATTTCCAGATAAAGAAATTTAGACAATCTGGATAAATTTCCGGCTATTTTGCAACATGTCTACTTGTTTTTTTGCTGCACCTTGCTTCGTTGTAGCAATGTCACCGAGTATCCAATTCTCTGCAATTCATTTGGTGAGTACAATGTTACCATAACGGATGATTGTCAACACTCCAAAAATGATATCCAAGTTATAATAAACTGAACTTACTCTTTAAAACACAAACCCATAAAATATTATTGTAGGTTTAACATTTTCTCCTGTGACACAGCGTGGAGTTAAACTTTAAAGAGCAACATTTTCATTGTATCACACATAACCCACATGAGCTCTGTGTCACTAGTGTAACTGTAGCAGTGAAACTCACCTCCGTGAAACAAACATAACACATTTATTACAGTGTGGTCACAAGAAAGACGCAAGTGTCCTACTGTTGGCTAAGAGGTCGCACATCAGTTGACCATTTCAACCACGACTCTTTGAGGCACACGGAGCAACATTCTCCCACATGGTATCTCCCACATACTCAGGACGCACTCAGACGTCAGCCAATCACACACAACAAAGCTCTGACATCATGGCTGACATGACAGCTAAGCAGGAACAGCTGTCTAGTAGTTACAGGCCACACCACAGGAGAGTGACGCAACAGTGTATGTGAGCGTAGGAGTGTGTGTGTGTGTGTGTGTATGTGTGTGTGTGTGCTGTACGAGAGTCTGGGTCAGCGCTGCGTCTGTATAGGATAGACAGCACTGGTGTGGTCAGTGTGGGAGAGATGAGTCACAAGGTCAAACTGAAGTTGCATTCCAGTGAAGGGGAAAGAAGAAGAAGAAGAGGAAGAGAGAAGAAAAAGTCAGAAAGTGAGAGCAAAGAAGTCAGAAGTCAGATCGAGTAAGGGAAAAAGTAGACTTGACAGACAGACAGAGGCAGTTTATGTTTTAGTGATTTGGTAACACATCCTCATGGAAATCAAATTTTGGACTGAGCAGCCCAAAGCAAAGATCTCATGAACTGTGAGACGAGGTTAAGTCCACACAAATGGACATGTGTTTCCATGCTGTGCTGGGCTACGTGTTCATGTTGCGTACAGATAGTCGTGTGTGAATGGTCCACTCCGCTGGGGAAAAGAGGGAATCCTGCCCAGACATTCCATGGCACAGATTCCCAAAGAGTTTCCACTACAAGTAAGACACACTCACACACGCGTTGCCTCTCAGGATGAATTCCTGTCTAATGTACAGGAGACAAAGACAAAACAGAAGACAGGGACTTCAGAGAGGTAGGTATATTAGTCATGAAGAGAGGCATATGAGCTCTCAATCAGACAGGTTGTTGTTACAGTGACTTGCATCTATTACCGCAGCCTGCACCCATGCAAATCCCTGACAGGACACAGCTCCAAAGGGGGCTTCCCACAATGCAAAGTAAGGACAGTCCCTTCAATACAGAAGAAAAATGTTACTTCTGTACACTGAAATATATGAATATATTAACACCTATATCGTGAGTTTCAAGGTCATCACGCTTCATCAAACAAAAGATGAGAGAGAAAGTTGAAAATAGTCCACTAAATATTTTATTTACATGTCAGCGGGGTAATGTCATATGACTTGTCACAAGACTCTATGCAAGTAAATGATGTAAACACAATGAAAATGAAGGGGAAATAATGAAGAATACTCATATTGACTATAAGGCAGGACAACATTTTAAGCTTAACAAAGATAAGATTTATTGATGGTATCCTGTCCTGGATTAGTTAAACAGTTACTGACACTCTTCATAATCAAACACAAACACAAACCATCAATCTATTCAAATAGAATAAACTGTCCTCTAGTGTACACAGACCATCCACCAAAATCAAGCAATAAGCTGTCATTCTGAACGGTATATTAACAAGTCGAAGATCCTACAGCCACGCTAGCAGCTCTGTGAAGCTCTACTTCAGCACAGCAGTGCTTTGAGCTTAGTGCTAACATCAATACTGGGCTGTGTGTAGGCAAAAATCTGACAATGCAATACATATCATAGGATTCCAGTTCAATAAATTGCAGTATACTGTGAGCAAGATAATACATTGCTATTTTTTAATCTAAGTTTAAAAAACTGTCATAGTATGAACAACACACCATCATATGCATAAAATCTGAGTTAAAAGTTTACTTTTTATGCTATCAGAACAATAAAGATCAATAACAATGCCGCTACCTTGCGATCAGGGTTTTAAACAACACAAAATGAACCTCTGCCATGAATATTTGCATGTATAACGATACAGTGTTTTGGGAATTGGTACAAAACACTATATCACGATACTCTAATGTATCAGTATTTTCTTACACCCCTACATCACTGTGCTAACATGTTCTCAATGACAATGCTACCATGTTAAGCAGGTATGTTTAACAGAGGTGAGGACTCACAAACCTGATGACTTTCGACTCAGTTCAACTTGACTTGTAACAGTGACCCATGACATGAGCCTTTTGACCTGAAAATACTTGATACTTTTCACCAAGACCAAAGATTAAATTTAATTAAATTAAGTACATATTTACAGTAAAAAGTGTTTTCCACAATTCATTTCCCTGAGTCATGACCATTAACACTATTCATGTTCAGCAAACTGACACTTAGCAAAGATAATTTCATAAAGATAATAAAAGATTTTTTTTTTAAACTATGCAGTGGTTAACAAAAAACAAATTACAGTAGACAAAATGTGCAGACACAACAACTTTCAACTTAGTTCAAAATTTAAAAGTCACACAAAGAACTGTAAGTCCAGGCTCTGTTGTTAAAATGGCACTACATTTGGTGAAGAGAGTATTATGACTTGTCACACAGGTGTTTACAGTCAATCTGGCTGATAAGACGTCTTCTCAGGACTGTGTGGACACGTATTGACTGTAATTGATTGATATCTTCCTGAGTCTGCTGCTAGCTTCGCTGCACTAGTTAGGGCAGGACAAATTACACCTTTATTTATTTTTTTGGTAGATGAGATTTGTGACCTAATAAATTACCATTAAAGCTCTGGCCCACTTTCACCTGAGCAGACCTGATCAGTCAGAATAACTGAAAACACCTGTGTGGGTGTTGAGAGAGTTTAAGACTCAAAACCGAAAAGTTTAGCACTTATGACATGACTAAGGACCTCTGGTTTCTACATTAGCCCAGAACAAACAAACCAAACACTGCCGTTAGAGAAGGCCTTTAGTATTTTTTGTTTCACTGCCCTCATAGTTTCTCCTACACACTTGGAAGGGGAATATGTGCAATCCTCACGCTCAATGCTAGATACCACTAAATCCTACACACTGGTCCTTTAAGAAGAAGTTAAAAAGCTTGATCTGCCTCTTTTTGTGAGTAGCACCATGTTGCACTGAACACATGCAGCAACAATCACTCAACAAAAAACCAGGAACAAAATGAGCTGTGACAGTGACGTGACACAAGCCTGTCATATCAAGTCAAACCCTGCAGCCAAGTGAAAACAGAGGAGCTCTGGTTTACATAAGACTGAAGTAAGCACAACTTTCCCCGCTCATTTTGCCACTGTCTTTCTGGCAGTGCCACAGTTTAACAGTTCCCTTTCTCCATCCAGCCATCAGAGCCCCCGTTCCCCGTCCATTCATCCACCCGCCCGCCTCTCCACCACTGTCCCCACTGAGCAGAGTGGGGCAGTGGAGCATTTCCACAGCCGTGGCCAGGAGAGAGCTTCCAAGGCGTCACGGACACACACACACACACACACACACACACACACACACACACACACACACACACACACAAATGCAGTTCCACAAGCTTTCCAGATCCACACACACACACGCACACACACAAATGCAGTTCCACAAGCTTTCCAGATCCACACACACACACACACACACACACAGAAACTTAAAGCGCCAGGAATTATGTAAGTCCCAGGCATACCTTATATAAAGACCAGATATGTTCATGGAGGAAAGGAATATCTTGACTATGGAAAAGGCATCTTTGACAGCCACATGTGCCTTTACACACACAGAGAAACACACACACACAGACTCATTGAAGACTACTGGTCATGGCCATTGTTGAGGTAATGGCTACTGCTTACGCCACTGTGGTTACCTCATGTATTCTGTTTCTATTCCTGTCTGCTTTGAATATGATGACTCTTCCTGTGTTTCCTGGGTGTGTGTATGCACGTGTGTTTGTGTGTGTGCGTGTTCTCCCCAAAGTGCCAACCTACGTGTCTGTCCATTAATACTGATAAGTGGCCAATTATAGCAGCTGTCTTTCAGGAGAAGCTCAGAAATAACACGCACACAGTGACAGATAAAGACCGCTGCTTTGCATGTTGCAGTCAGTTCGGATGTTCTCTGGATCCTCAGCTGTAATTTGAATGGGAGTGCCGCTGATGATGGGTGGTGAGATAAAAAGAGATCTTTCCCTAATGTCCATAAAAGCATGTGCTCCCAGGCTATTTGAACAGGAATAATGTCCCTACAGCACGGTGTCAGTCAAAAAAGAGATGTATGCGTGCTTCTGTGTATATGTGTTTGTGGAAATGTGCGCGTGTGCGTGACATGAAGCCCTGCTCCCCCCACCCCTGCTCAGTGTGGAAAGCGAGCCGGAGTGGTGTTATTTAGCTGTGTTTCCACAGTGGAAGCCTGTTCCTGGATAGAAGCTGCAGTGGAAGTTCCTCTTCATGGAGCGAAGGAACACAAAGGAGGGAAAGAAGAGAGGGGAAGAGGAAAGACAGAGCAGAGGAAGGACTGAGTTGTGAGTTTAAAGAGAGGGCAAAACAGAGAGAAGACAGCAAGAGAGGAACAAAGAGTAAGAGAAGAGGCGAGTGGAGCAGAAACAATGACGGTGATGGTTGTGTGTGTGGGGGGGGGGGCATTGGTTAAGTGGCTCAGTCTGAGGTCATGACCTGTCATTGACCTGGGTCTGGTCTGGCAACTGTCTAAGAGACTTTAAGAGCAGCCTCTCTGCTTTATGCTGCCCTAATCAGACATAATAGACACATAACAAGCTAATTAAAGGAACTTCAGGGAGATTTTGACCACTAGTGTTGATGTGGAGCAAAGCTTTGCAAGCATGTTGCTGTTTTTGTTTGTATCTTGTCCTTCACTAGCATGTACAAGGACGTACATGACTGTTTAACAACATTAAAGGAGAACTGGATACAGCATTGAAGGTAGGCCTCATTCCTCAGTTCATTTCACTCCTATGAAAGCTGCTCAGTAGCCCACAAAGCATGTGCACTGGCACTTCGACTCACCAAATCCACAAACCTCCAGTCTAGTGTGCAGGTGATACACTAGTCCGCCCTATCAAAAAAAGAGGAAGAAAGTTGGCGTACGCAGGAGGGGGGATGTTGGATGGGTCAAATAAACTCAGGACTTTCACCCAGGAGGCTCGAGTTTGTGGTCCATGTGAAACCAAAAGTTAACGTAAAGTTTTAAGTAACATTACATTATCTCTGTCACTTACCTCATTTACAGTATGTGAATATGAACTTATTTTGACCCAAATCATGATCTTAAGTAGTTTTGTTAACCAGACTGCGACCATTTCACAACATCAAGCGTGTGTTCATTTTTGTAACCATGACAACAAAGGTCACCTGTTATTCCTCATTTTATTTCATCGCTTCTGTATCAAGCAGCACATAAATCACGCCCACTTGAGACGTCCACTGGCCGAGTTGGCTAATTTCCGGTCTAGCCCTCTGCTTCACTTCAATGAGGATAAAATTATTCAATCTTGTGGCTCTCCAAGACTTTCCAAATGTTATTGGAATGAATGGATCAAATCTTGATTGTGACACAAGTCATTCTGTGAGGAATGTAACGCTGCAAAAAATGTATCCACTGTTTAACAGCTGCTTCTTTCTTTAGTAATGGGAGGAAAGTTTTTTTGAGCTGCTGTGCATCACATGACATTGTCATTACACAGTTTGGCCACTATGTCCAATTTGCTTCAAAGCTCTGCACACTTCCTGGGAGCTTGGACTCAATGCACATTCCCAATGACTGCAGAAGGTCATAATGCAAATGTGTAGTGCAGCATTCCCAAACTTTAGACTGCAAAGACCCAAATTCTAATCTGAAAATCTTCTGTGACTCACCCAAATGTTTAATCACAACTGTAATCAACACACCAGACTAATCGTAGCAATAATAAGATATAAGATATTTTCCTATCTTAATGTCACAGATCACCAAATACGGTGTAACGCCTGTTAAAGTAGGTCAGATAAATGAATAATACCATGTACTTTAAATCACATGGCTTTGCTTTATAATGACATGTGCATGCTAGTTCTGATTACTTCTTAAAATTAAAATTAATCATAAATTATTATGGTAATTTTAAAGTCAAAAAATTGAAACTTTTTAAAAACCATTTATTTCTTTTCTAACTCTAAAGGCCTGCCTGCAGGGCCTTCACTGCTATACTGGTGCAGTGCATGCAAGCCATAAAACACAGAAGAAGAAAAAGACAACCAATTGAAACAAGCAGCAGAGGAAGAAAGGGCAAATCAGCAGTGAAAGCAAAGAAACATAACGGCAGGGTAAGCTTGAACCAAGCTAGTTCGTACAATGACCCCATCTGAAGATGAAAGTGTTATGGCTGTCCCAAACGGCCGCACTCAAACTTGTGGTGAAAAGCTTTCCATCGTAGATGTGATAAACTTTACCATTGGGGATCAAGGGGCAAACTCCAGACAGTCTCTCCTCAAAGGCATCCATGGTGTTGCAAAAAATAATGGAAACTAATATACTTTCCAAGTCTGCACGTGTGTGACTGAAACAAACTTCATCCTCAGAGTACGTACATGTAGGCTCTCGCAACAGACACTACTGCGCATGTGTGGAACACATATTCCAAAATAGGCATCCATGGTACCCACAGCTGTTAATATACGCTTTTCGGAGTATAATCCAGCCCTTAGTTTGAAGCATACTGACCAATTAATATTTAACGGAGAGCGGCAGTAATGAAAAAGAAAAAAAAAACATTTAAGTTTAAAAGTTTTTACAAAATAGTTTTGCAAATCTTTATAAGGAGCAACATGTATTTATTAGGTTAATTAGAAACTGTGGAGTGTTCTAGTAAACAAACACACTTGATGATATATGCTGACATCAAAAAATAGAATGAGACAGACGACATTATTTGTATGGGTTGAATTAAACTATCTGGCTGTCATCACGGCCCATTTACAGCAATCAAAATGTAGGCCTATGTATTATAATATTATAACATTTTTTCGTCATAATCTGGGTCAGTACGTTCTTTAAATAAATAGAAACTTTGTTAGTCTTGGAATAAATGTTCCTCAACAGCTAAACACACTCTTCAGCCAATCAGAATTGTGTATCCTCTGCGGTCATGGTACAATCCAAAACAATAACGTCACTCTGTTTAAGCAAAAATATCTGTCCTTTTCTAATGACCCCTCAGCCACTTATTGGATGAGGATTTCAAAGCAGGCAGCCAGACTGAGGCTCAAATGAAGTTATTTATCTCACAAGCACACAACTTTCCAAACATTACACAACATTACTGACCAAACATTTAGACAACAGAACCCTCTCGCTAACAGAGTTAGTTAGGTGAATCACATCCGGTGAGTAAGCAGATTATTCAACAGAGAGGGAGGGGAGGAGTGCTGTCTCCTTCGTCCCAGTGACAGAACTAACTAAAGCTGCTCTGATGGTCACTCCTACTAATCAGCACAGGATCAATAACACTCAATCACAGATATTTCACATTAACACCTCAACGCACTGCTGACTTATAAGGCACAGCTCACTGCAGACTCACTATTATGATGATAGTCTTCAAAAGGACAGTTTGGTTTGTGGGTTTAGAGAACAATTTCTGCTCAAAGTTAAGGAAATACACTAAACTTTTCTAAAGATGATGGCTGGTCAAACTAAACTGCATGTTGAAATTACATATTTTTAAACAAAGGTGCAAATTGTACTATTAAAGAGGCACTCTTCTAAACATTCTTTCTGGTTTTCCATTGTGAATAGCAGCTGACAAGGTTCCA
>JAJHUR010077520.1:0-16405 GCA_027495735.1 Lutjanus campechanus | reverse complement strand
AAAAAAAAAAAAAAAAAAAAAAGTCTGAATGAAATAGCCTGTGATTAACCGATACGCATTTTGAATAGTGAGAGGGGAGCCCTATTTTTCGGTGTGCACAGCCTCTAAAACATACTGTACAACAACAACGTGTCAGAATTTAAGGATGACTGAATATCATGTTACTGTTAATCAGAGCAAAAAACAAGAAACAAAATCACGAAAATCAGCAGGGGGACAAAAGCAACGTTTTTCTGCTTCCCATACACACACCTTCATGTCCATGCCCTTTGTACTCCATTAAACTCTACACAAACACGTATTGCGGGTGCAGAAAAAAGCTCTGTTCCTCATTTGACGCTCCAAAATCGAAACAAGGTCGGAGTGGGAGCGTCAAGGCAGATTGATGCGCGTCAGGATGCTTTCAAGGCCTTCTGCCATTTAGAACAATGGGTGTAACCTACTTAAAAACGCGAGCGTCAGACACCTTTGGTGTGTTTTGGCCTTTAATTGTGAATGTAAACTAATCTGGAGAGTTCTCAAATCAAAATTAACTCACACTCACTCACTAACTTGTTTTTGCTATGTCACAGGCACATAGAAATAGCTTTTTTTTTTTTTGCCTCGTGCATATCTCTCTCTCACACTCTCTGCTCACCGACTGTCCTTTCACTTCCTCGTCGTTTCCCTTCCGTCTGTGGATTGTTATAATCGGGAGAAAGAGGAATTCAGGTCAAAAGTTCAATTTGCAACAACTAAAAGCAAACAGGAACCGAAGTAAGCAACATTGTCTATCAGTCAGCTCTGCTCCGTGTCAGAACCATGGACAGCGCAGCGGTCACGATGGCTCACACAAAGCATGGTGTTAATTAGTGAAGAAACATATGTGCAAATTAACACACAATATTGCCATATTTCCACTATTATTATTTATTTCAGGACCATCATGTTTTAGAGCTCCTCTCAAATGTCCCAGATTAAGTTTTCAGGTGAGCCGAGTTCCACTTAACTCCCCCATGGTTCATCCAGGGCTCATTAAAAAATGTACACACTCAAGACGTCGTCACTGTAGAAAAACAGCTATAAAAATTTACAAATTAATATAATTTTCCACTTTGACTGAATCAGTTGTTTAACCAATCATGATCATTAACACCAAATACTAAATCATTTTCAGAATTATAGCCCTTTAAATGCCAGTTTGATTACTTAATACTCCTGTTGTTTTTATGTAAAAAACAAACAAAAACAACACAAAAATTAATTATTTTCCATTTACTAAGTGCGAGGGGGATTTCTTTTTTTTTGGGGGGGGGGTATCATGGCCTGTGATATGTCAATGATGATCAACAACCTTGATTTTGATGTATCATTATTTTTTTGTGCAGTATCAGATGAAATCATCTTAATTTATAGTCCTCCAGCACCTGCAAAAAGTGAGTGATGGTCCCAAAAACAAAGCCAGTATTTGTTTTGGTTTCCCCTGTGGCTGCATCTTTGAATCCCCATGTTTATATTAGTTGAAGGAGTGCATGTTTGGGTGTGTGTTGACCTCTGTGTAGGTGTTTGAAAAAGGAGAAAAAGAAAGAGGGGCTTTGAACTTATATTTCAAAGCCAAGCTCAAGTTTTGTCTCTGTACTGTTGAGTTTGAGTGCCTGTTCATGCATATTTGCATTGAGTTTGAATGCATATTTGCATGTGCATGCATGTGTGTAAGTGGGTGGATGAGTGATGGGTGATGTGTCTGTGAGAGACAGGTAGGGGGGATTACTGCCTACACAATATAATTTCTATCTCTGGACGCTGCCATAGCCGATGAAATCTTGAGATATGGTGAAAAATGTGTTTAGTTAGGTCATTGCGACCTTGACCTTTGACCACCAAAATTGAATCAGCTAATCTCTGAGGCAACTGAACATTTGTGTAAAGTTTGAAGAAATTCCCTCAAGGTGTTCTTGAGATATGGCCTTCACACGGACTAGATGACCTATACACATAATGCATTATGCCTTTAAAATGTAAAAGTCATTTAAAAAAAAGTTTTTCAAGACTTTCCAAGAATTCTAAATCACAGAGGTCCTTCAGCACATGAATGTGCCAACCTATAGTTCCAGGTATCACACACTCAATCACACACACACACACACACACACACACACACACACACAAATACATACACACATGCACACACACACATACACACGGAAGCAATAACATGATCCCAATCTGGTTTACACCTGGCAGGCATAGTTATGCCTTCATTGGCTGCATTATACAGCAACAGTGCCCTTACAGGAAAACAGGAAGAAATCACACAATTTCCCTTTATGCCAAACATGAGAAAATGGCAGAAATCTGGTGGCGAATAAGAAAAACTACAATTTTGAAGCAAAAACTTCAGAATGAAAGCCTAATATCATGTAATACATGTTTTAATGCTGTGATGGCCGTGGGATCAAAAATCGTGGTTTTAATGGGTTTCAGTGCTAGCCTACATTTTCTGTACCAAAGTGTGTAGTGAATGTGCACAGAGCTTATTATAGACCTCTGACAGATTAATTTTAAAAAATCTGAAAAACAAACAAACAAACAAAAATTTAGGCTCACCAAAATGTATGTTGTCAGCATTAATACAAAATTATTTTTAAAAATGTTTGTTTGTTTGTTTTTATCTATGAAATGAATCCAGTGTAAAGTCATGATGTTACACACTCCCCACACGATACAGTAGGTGGCGGGATGCACCTTTAATGTTGGTTTGTAGCCCGCCATTAAAACAAAAGAAGAAGAAGAAGTCCAGCGCCGTAGTCACCGCCTGTTCCGCAGTTTTGTCCAATCACTGCAGCGTACTCCGGAAGTTTTGAAGAATAGCGGGAATTCACTAATCGCTTCAGCTGGACAACTGGGGAGGTAAGAATGTAAATTAATTCGTTAAAACTTAAGTTCAAAGGATAAACAGATAAAACTCGATTGTCGTCGTAACGAACATACTCATTAGCTCACATATACTCGTGTATCCACATATCTAGTTTTGTCGTTTCTCCATAACGTTAGTCAACGATCATTCCAACAAGCCCGCTAAGTTTACTGCTAACGGTGTTAGCAAGTTACAACTGTCTGTTCCAATGACTGTGTCGCCAAATAATCAGTTTTATGAAAGTATTTTCTTCTGCATTCTGTGAAAGGGTCCAGGTTGTCCGGTACATATGCTCTCACCGGCCACTTCATTTGGTATACTTTTTCAACTGCTCGTTAATGCAAATATTTTATCAGTCAATCGCATGGCAGCAACTCAATGCATTTAGGCATGTAGACATGGTTAAGAAGAGCTGCTGAAGTTCAAACCGAGCATCAGAATGGGGAAGAAAGGTGACTTACGTGACTTTGAACGTGGCATGGTTGTTGGTACCAGAGGGGCTGGTCTGAGTATTTCAGAAACTGCTGATCTACTGAGATTTTCAGGCACAGACATCTCTAGGGTTTACAGAGAATAGTCCGAATAAAAGAAAATATCCAGTGAGCAGCAGTCCACTGAACGAAAATGCCTTGCCAGAGGTCAAAGGAGAATGGCCAGACTGATAACTCGCCATGTCACAAAGCTCAGATCATCTCAAGCTGGTTTCTTTAACATGACAATGAGTTCACTGTACTCCAGTGGCCTCCACAGTCACCAGATCTCAATCCAACCCACTTGGGATATGGTGGGACGGGAGATCCTGCATCATGGATGTGCAAATGAAAAATCTGCAACAACTGTGTGATGCTATCATATCAGTATGGATCAAAATCTCCGAGGAATGTTTCCAGCACCTTGTTGAATATATGCTATGCAGGATTAAGGCAGTTCTGATGGCAAAAGGGGGTCAAATGGCCAATGAGTGTAGATAACAGTCTGTGTTGGCTGCTGAGCCACTATCAGCCCATTTAAATCTGTCTGAAGCATAACATTTATGTGTTTTTGTTTCTCTCTCTCTCTGGAGGTCGGTGTTAGATATACAAAATGAAGGTGGTAACGTGTGAGATTGCATGGCACAACAAGGAGCCAGTGTACAGTCTGGACTTCCAGCACAGTTCTGATGGACGAATTAATCGGCTGGCCACAGCCGGAGTGGACACTACAGTCAGAGTGAGTAGAGAGACAGGATTGAATACATCTGGTTAATGCGGTGATGAACGAACATAACATTCAACTGTATCTGATTTGACAGATTATGTCAAAGCATTTAATTTGAATTCTAAGGCAACATGCTCCATACGAAGCCAAAGTATATTTCTGAAGTTTGTTGTTGTACTTTGCTAGAAAAACTAAATGAACATTTGCAGAGTCAGAACTGTTCTTTGTGTTTGTTATAATAGTGATATTGGTAAGATCATCTGAGCCCTTTTGTCACTCAGGTGTACATAAACTGCAAGTTCTATGAACTTCTTTTTTAAATACAAAAAAATTGAAATTATTGGCTATTTTATTGGCATTGACAATGAGAAGCAGGTGTTTATCGGCTAATGTATCAGGTTTAAAAAAAAAAAAAGATATTGTGCACATATATGTGTATTGCTGTTTGCCGAGTATGTGTTTAATGACCTCTTGCCCTGATGTTGATGCAGCTGTGGCGGGTGGACATGGGCCCAGACGGGAAGGCAGTGGTTGACTTTCTGTCTAATCTAGCAAGACACACCAAGGCTGTTAACGTAGTGCGCTTCAGCCCGAACGGAGAGCTGCTTGCCTCAGGAGGAGATGGTATGTCCCCCATAACACAAAAATGCGAGGCAAAAATTTGTGATATGTAAAATTTTTATGGTAACTATTTATAGAATAGGAAATTTAAAATACAGTGGTCTTCAGTAATCATGTATTTTTGTTTTTGGGGGGTTACAGATGCAGCGATTCTGCTGTGGAAGCTCAATGACTCCAAGGAGCCTGAGCAGGCCCCCATGTTCCAGGAGGATGAAGATGCTCAGCTCAACAAGGAGAGCTGGTCTGTGGTCAAGACATTAAGGTACACAACTCCGTCAGGTTTGATCCTATCGAATTAGGGTGTTTCTACGTAATTTCTTTTCAATTTCAATTAAATTTTAACCTAGATTCTAAAGGTTCCTAGGCTGTGTTATGGCTGACAATAGCACTGTATCAAAAACGCAGCCTCCTTTAATAATTTTGATGTGGCCACTGGACTGGCACAGTGTGGGGTCCTGTCAAAGCTGTAAGATCTTTCTTGGCTTTTGCAGTAATGCAGTTTAGTGTCATGAGGCAATCAATAATGCAAAGACACTTTGCCGGTAGATTAGGTCCTAATTCTTTTCTTCATCCTGCGCTTCACTGTCTTGGTCAGCATTTACAGTCACTAATGTCTGACAAGTGCGTTTCAGAATGAACAAATAACCGCCCTTGTTGTGAATAATGTCTCATCACTCAGAGTATGGAGATCTACTTGATTTGTCCATTATATAATTTGCCGTCTTAACAATCTAAAGTTGTATCAGCATTATGGTTTTACAAAGAGATGTCTTATCATTTGATTTGTCTTTAGGGGACACATAGAAGATGTGTATGACATCAGCTGGACACGGGATGGAAACTTCATGGTTTCTGGGTCTGTCGACAACACTGCTGTTATGTGGGACATCAACAAAGGTTTGCTTACACTCTTAGATATCTGTTAACATATTTTAAACTTTCATCTGTTATATTTGTATTTTAGAAATGCAAATCCACCATATACTGTAAAAAATGTGAGAGTAAATTTTTGTCTTTTATTTATTATGTTTGTTATTTGTTTTTTGTTTTTTTATTTAGGGCAGAAGCTGTGTATCTTGAATGACCATAAGAGCTATGTGCAGGGGGTGACCTGGGATCCTCTGGGGCAATATGTAGCCACTCTCAGCTGTGACAGGTAGAAAAACAGAAATTCATTCCATTCAAGGCTCCTCTATGAATCTAATCATCAGTAAATGAATGTATTTGCTGTTGCTTAGCTACTCACTCACAGTGGGGTTTCAGCACCTTGGTGCTTAAGATATTTTATGTTTTTTTTCCTCCCTTTTAGAGTGATGCGTGTGTACAGTACTCACACCAAGAAGAAGGCCTTCTGTGTCAGTAAAATGAGCTCTGGGCCACTTGCAGAGGGAGAGGTCAGTAGAAACTTTAATTTGGTGACTCTGTTGAGTCCAGCACTCAAAATTAAGGATGTTCTGTTATCCTGGGGACAATAAAATAGCTCCTGAGACACAAAGATACAATGTCTTGGACAATGTTTGGGACAGACTGAGAAACTTATGATTACAAACGAAATGATCAGAATGTATATAATTTTGATTGTTTGTAGAGCTCCAACGATTAGCTGGTTTCGGCCTCTTAAGGCTTCTCTTTGAGTTTTGGACTATTGGTCTTGACAAAGACAGTTTGGGCTCCAGTGAATTGTGATGAGAATTTTTGTCAGACTAATCAGTAAAGAAGCTAATTGTTAGGTGTTTAAACTAAAAAAAAAATGATTGTGGCCAAACACTTTGGTGATTACAATTTTTTTTAGTCAGATGTGCAGGGAACAACTATCAGACCTGCATGCTGAGTCAGTGAAGTGGCTTGAATTACTGAAACCAAGTTATTAAACTGTATTTATTTTGTAGAATGGAAAAAAAGACCTTCAGTTTGGGACAATGGTTGTTAAGTCTTGGACAGTTGGGACACAAAAATGTTCATGTCAAAGCCTGGTTGAGTCACTCCAATGCTTTGTCTTTTTTTCAGTTAATACATGCAGACAGAACCTCATATCTAATTTCTACCTTTTGCACGTACATTTTTGAAATTATTCTACATAAAATCAACTCTGTTCTCACTCCTGTTGTGGCCATCTGTTGCCTTAAACTTGTTTATAATTCCCTATATTTGGTCTTAAAATGAATGAAACTTACTCTGTGATATTTTCAGATATCCTCTGCCCCACAACCAAGAGAGTGAGACATGCTCTCAGTGCTGCGTTTCTCATTAATTCAGTTCAATTCAATATGCTTTATTAGCATAAATGTCTGGCGAACAATATTGCCAAAGCATTAAGAACAATAATACTTACTATAAAGGATAATGCAGAGCATTAACATTATAATAACAATGACATCATTGCTGTTCTCTTTGTCATTTATCATTTTTATCATTCATCTTGTCCTTTATCATTATGTTTGCAGGTCAAACAGTTCAGAATGTTCCATGATGACAGCATGAGGTCATTTTTCAGACGTCTCTCATTCACCCCAGATGGGTCTTTCCTGCTTGCCCCAGGTACCTACACAGCATGCGTTAAATGTGGCATTTATCTAGATTACCATAGTGAAATTTAGTGCATCATATCCTAGATAAGATCATTTGTCTAACCCAAAGTTCGATCTACTATTGTCACCTTTTTTAACGTCAGCTGGGTGTGTGGAAATCGGAGAAAACATCATAAATACCACCTACATCTTTTCCAGGAAGGGTCTCAAGAGGTAAGTTTTGTGTCATGCTGTTGTATTTATATTTTTTCAGATTTATTTATGAATATATTAATGATGTACAAATCCCTGTCTGTGTGTTTTAGGCCTATCGCCCACCTGCCGTGCCCATCTAAAGCTACACTGGCTGTGCGCTGCTGCCCCATCTACTTTGAACTGAGGACCAAGAAAGGAGAAGGCAAGGATGATAATGAAGCCCTCCTTTTTTATTGTCTGCACCCTTTATGTTCCTTTACGTTTTACTCACATGTGCCCTTCATTTTTCCTTCCTTTGTCCTCTACAGACGGTTCTGTTCAGACCCTTCCCAACGTGTTCCAGCTGCCGTACCGCATGGTGTTCGCTGTAGCTTCTGAAGACTCCATCTTCTTGTATGACACGCAGCAGACCCTTCCGTTCGGCCTCGTGTCCAACGTCCACTACCACACACTCAGTGACCTGACATGGTAAACTACTTCTTCTGTAGCTCTTTCTTGCATAACTGAACACCCTTTTGAGTAGTTTGAGTAGTTGTATATCATACCAGTAATGTATTTTTAAAAAAAAAAAACATATGTCATTTTCAGTTGACATGGAAACTGGAGTTGATGTTTTATTACCTTATTTGCACTTTTTTTATTTTTGAAAGAGCATTATTCCCATTCTGGGGATTTGAAATTTTCATCCACAATCGCATTGAAGGTCAGATTCACATTTTTTTCAAGTTTGTCTAATAATAATACTAACATTCTCTGGTCAGGTATAGTTTAGTTTGTTTGATTTTTGCACTGCACAAAGGATGCAAATTTATTAAAATATTACACCCTGCACACTGGATGAGACACACCATTATAAACAACCCAACACATTGTTCAGTGCAAAAAAACAAAATAAATGTATTTAAAGTGTTGTACAAATCACCCCAAAACCCACAAAAGCTATGCAAGAACCAAGATGACCAAATATTTGCAAAATACCCACAAAAATCCTGATCTAGTCCACAATTAAAGTAATACCCAACTCAAAATTCCACACTGAGTTTTCTTTTAGTTCAGAATAGATTCAGCTCATCAGGAAAGGAAGACGTAAAAGTTCAGTTCAGTTCCGGTCAGGTTGTAAATAAAGTTAATTCAGTTCGTTTCAGCAAAAAAGAAAAAAAGACTTTAAAGCAAACAGAAAAGAAGGGAGAAAAATAAAGTGTTCACTTACAGAGTCAGTCAGTCAGTCCAATACACTCAAACAGGGAGTCCAGTCCGGGTTTTGGCTGCTGGGTTGCGGAAGAATGACCGGCTTCAGTGAACAGCTGATTTAGGAAGAGGGAAGAAGCAGTCCAGGTGTTGTGAAAGGTTGGCGGAGTTTGTGGACCAGAGGACGGCAGACAGTGGTGGATAAAACGTTTTGAAAGGGATTAAATGACCTTACTTTGTTTTTAAGCCGCGCTGAGCGTGCTGCTCCGTTTGTCTCCCACTCTCTCCTCTCCTGCTCCCGCGTGACGGAAATAGGGAGTGAACTGAATGATGACGCGAACCAGGAACGAATGAGTGAGTGGAACGTGGATGGGTGTGTGACTGGATGTATCCGGGGGGATGTTTTGGTGCTGCTATCCTGGTGCTGAGGAAGAGCCAGGTTGTCACATCCTACCCTCCATTATAAAAGAATAAAATAGTCCTGTGTTAAAAGATACATTCACACAGAACTGTTATAAAAATTAGCGGTATAAATTTAAAACTTCTGCGTGTTTCATTCAACCTTCCACCCATAAACACGTTTTTCTATTATGTCCCTCTTTAGGTCTCGTGATGGCTCCTTCCTGGCTGTGTCCTCCACAGACGGCTATTGCTCCTTCCTGTCCTTCTCTCCTGGGGAGCTGGGCACTCCGCTGAAGGAGCCCCCAACCCTGGAGATCTTTACCCCAAACAGTGGTGTGGAGAAAAAGAGCAAGAAATCGGCCAAGACCTCATCTCCTGTGACCCAGCCACCAAATTCAGCCCCGACTCCCACGTCCCAAACTGGCAAAGATGCTCCCTCTGTCACGCCCCCAGAGGAGAAGAAGAGCACCCCCAGTGCCAAGTCTAAACCTCAGCCTCGCAGGATCACCCTCAACACCCTGGAGGGCTGGGGGAAGCCCACTACCCCTAAAGCTACTTCAGCTCCTCAGACACCAACATCTGCAAACACAAGTGCACCCACCACCCCCCAACCCAGTGTCGCCCCTCTCACCCCGACCAACTCCTCCACCACCCAGCCACGCATCACCCCCCTCACTCCCTCCACCCCGAAAGTCCTCAACGGCACCAATACCACCACACCACCCCAAAAGGGGCCTACCCCAAGGTAAACTGAGCTAAACCGAGTCATCAAGTTTGATTCTGTCAGTGAGTTTTTTATATTATAACACTGAGGGTGAACCTTTATATAGGCTCAGCAATGCTTTGATTGTTGGCAGGTAAGTTTTTTAAAGGCACGTAAGGGTCGGTGTGTTTGTATTAGGGCTGCAAATTATTACATTATAGATTGATCATTTAATCTATAATGTTTCAGGAAATAATTAGAAATGCCTCTTAGGGATTAGTGATATGTTAAATTTTCAGTTTCTCCATGTGCTTGTGTGCGAACGTCCTTCATGAGTGCAAGCAACAGTTGATGGAGGCTATTGTGAGCGAACACAAACCAACAGACATCAGCGGTGTGTAATAAAACAGACACATAAAACAGAGTAAAAAAAAAACCCAGACAGAGGAGAGAAACTACATTTAAAACCATAAAGATTCAGTGTGAAGATACATAAGTACTGAGAGCTGAACATAAAGAGACTTTTAAAAAATGTCTTTCTCTCTGCTCTCCTGCACACAAGAGCTCAGTATCACAACACTTGTTTGTTGGAGGGGGACAGAAAGGAGGCTCGCCACCATTGGGCTGCGGTCAGCGTGACATGACTGCAGGGGGCTTGGAGGCGAGTTGGGCTCACAGTTCACGTTGGGCGTGGCTCGCCGTGATATAAGCAGTCATGAAAATGCTACTCAGCGGCAATACGGTTTGACTCGCCTGAACAAAAGTGTCAGTACAAAAGCATGCTGTCATTTACTTACCCTGTAAACAGCGTGGTCGACTCCTCCATAGTGCTGCTGCACACAGGTTTGTGAGCAAACATGAAGATAAATCCACTTTTTCATCTCAAAAGTTTAAAAAACAAACTGAGCTCTCATCTAGCCGGGCAGCACATACATAATTGTTTCGTGAACCACTGCTGCAGAGAGGCTGAGAGGCAGGAGTAAAAATTAATCTGCTTTTTCATCTCAAAAGTTTCAAAATCAAATGCTCTTGTCTGGCCGGTCCGCTGTCCCCTTTCTTATCCCAAAAGTTTGAAACATACACTCTGAGCTCCTCTCCTGCCAGCAAAGTAGCCGGCATCCCATCGACTCTCGAATGGCACCAGTCTGCCACCGCCCTCTGCTGCAGAGCTCCACGGCTCTGAGCAGCTGTCTGTTGGCTCTCTGACTCAGCCCCGCCCGGTCCTCTCGGCACTGAGCAAAGCTCCGCAATACACATGAATGAACACAACTGAAGGTGAACTCAAAAGTAACTGAGTGAGCTGACAAACTCCTGGGTTGACCATGGGAGGAGCTCCTTAAAAGACCTGTGATTGGTAAAAGTCTACCGTCACAGGCCAGATTCTCTAAATGCTGAAAACAAAGCCATAGAGGAGGTGCAGAAGTCTAGTTCTCTCTCAGAACACCTGATTTATTTATGAAATTAATTCTTAGTTATACCAAAACAATGTTGCCTATATTATTACACTAGTTGTGATTAATTAACCGTCAATCAATTAATCACTTAAGGGCTGCACAATATGGTTAAAAAAATCATTCACAGTTAGTGGGAATGATCATTTATGCATCACAATTTTCATTTTCAGTAAAGAAACAAAAACAAAATTATAATGATGTTACACTTGTTTGGGTCTGTGCCAAACAACCATTTTTTAAAAATCTCTTACCTCTTATCGTTTCTGCAATTTGGAAATTTCACTTGGCCACATCATTTTGGAGCCCAAACTAGGACGTAGTCGTGCTTCCTTGGAATGTAATAATAACAAATACTCAAGGTATGATAATATCATGATAAAAGGTCCATGATATGATATGATATGTATTATAATATTAAAAATCGAAGAAAAAACAGTTTGAAAAACAGCCCTTATTAAATGATAAATGAACATTATATTTACATAATTATTACTATGTGAACCTTTACTCATATATCGCTTTTCAAAACTAGAGTTGTAAAGTGCTTCACAGTTAAAAAAAAAAAAAAAAAAAAAAAGATAAGTATCTGGGTAAATATTTAAATCAAACATGCAAAAACTGTAAAAGAATAACTACAACATAAGTTTTCCTCTGTGACCCCCAGAGGGAGACTGTTGCACAACCTGTGGTCCAGGGCAGCAAAAACTCAGTCACCATGACTCTTAAACTTTGACTGTAGCACTCACTGACATATGGTGAAGCCTCCTCATTAGTAATCAGACGGAGTTCAAACTCGTGATTTGATAGGAAGCCGATTTAGTGAAACCATCGCCGAGGGGATATGGGAATCGTACGGCAGAATGAATGTAATTCAAACCTTTTCATTCATTAAGGGTATTTAAAAGCCTGTTTGAATGTGTTGTTGGTGTGAAGAATGCAGGTGTGGCCTCACACAAGAGTCCATGTTGTAATTTATGGAAATATTTGAACTATTCAAATGTGTTGCGAGTCAGACTGAGGAAGTAACTACACAGAGCACTCAGGGTCCACCTCCCTCCCCCACTAAAGACTGAAGTAACTAAGCTGATTATCTCTAAAGATGCAATTTGCAGAGACACACGCTAAGAGCAAGGCGTGTTCTTTAAAATGTGTAAAACACTTTTTTAAAATACACTTTTAAATGTACGTCCCCAACTGCAGGATAAATATAAATGGCTGTAATGGACTTGTGATGTTTTGTTGGTTTACATGTACTCCATACTGGCAGTGAGAACAAAGCCCTGTCTGGCATGAGGGATTCGTTGGACCCCCCACTGACTATAAAATAATAATCACTCTGACAGACTGCGTGTAGACAATGGCAGGTCTGCACATGCTTTTGTGTTTGCCTTGTATCTGTAACTTGGAACGTTTGCCTTGGCTAGTCTTGACTAGTTTCACTAGTGGGCAACAACTGAATCAGAAGTACAAAAAAAAAGAGAATAAATGAAGTGGAACAATGATTAACTTTGTTCTCTGCGCAAGAAAACAATTTATTGTCGTATTCTGTGGTTGTGTTTTTCTGTGCTTTTTTCCCCTCTGTCCATTGCTTGAAGTGTCTTTACCATTTGTGCTTTTTCTTTGTGTTTGCAGGAGAGTATCTTTGACTCCCATTTCATCTCGATCTCCAGCCGTTAGTTCACTCTTCCGCACTCCGTCCTCCACTGAGAAGGCCAAACATGGTTAGTGATTGAGGACAAATACTTAAGCTGTTGTCCTTCATGCTAGAAGTATCACAAGTTCTGTGATTGAAAATCATGTTCAATACTGATGCAAAATTCCTCTGTCCTCATTGGCAGCTTTTATCCCACAGTCTGTTATGATTAAGGATGCACCACTCCTCAACACCTTGAGATACCTCAACACAGGATATCAGACAATACAGAGCAGTGACCCCAAAAGTGATCTCTTTTCTCCCCCAATTTAAAAATCTGTATTTTTCACTGCTTCAGACTCCTAGGAGTCGTTCTTATGGAAGGTAGCATGAGGCCAGGGGCTGCTGTGGCACTAAAAACTTTGTATCTGATAGCAGAAAGAAACTTTTTTAATGACATTGACTGAGTGCAGGGTTTCCACGGGTCCTTAAAGAGACTAAAATCCAATACTCTGAATTTAAGCCATAAAATGTCTTAAATATGACTTTGATTGGTCTAAAAAATTGATTGGATTATGAAGTTGCATTAACTTCAGTCCGGCTCGGTATGTGTATTGATTACGAGGTAACTACCACAAAATGAAACCAACATGGAACCAAAAACCTCCAATACGAACCCTGCTAACTTCATGCTCCACCTTCAAACGTGGAAAGCACATTACATGATTTGAATTGGCAGATTTCATTACAAGATTAAATAATATTAATGATTTAACAAGCAATTAATGAACATACTTTTTTGCTAGTATGGACATGATGTAGGTCTAAAATTGCTTTCAAAATGGTCTTAAAAAGTCCTCAGTTTAACTTGTTAAAACCTGCAGAAATGGTGCAGCTATAGTTATGATCATTGTATATTCACAGTAATTGTGCTTTTGTTGTTCTTCAGTTTACAATATTTAATCAAATCCAGCACTGACATCACATCTGCTGTGTGTTTTTATTTCTGTAGCTTGGCAGAAAAGTTTAAAAACTCTTAACTGAAATGATATTACTGTTTACATTTGGGGTTAATTTTAGTAGTTTTGACCATCATTTCTATTGGGTGTGATAAACATGTAGTCACCAGCCCCCCACCATCATCTGTATTCTGATATTGATGTTAGTTAGTATCTCGTATCAATAGATGCCCACCCCAAGTGGGCCTGCAAGGCAGACTATCAGTTTACATAAATATACAAATTATTGGAATGTAACTGTGCCCTGGCTTGAGCAGTAGCATGTGTAACGCTTCTGTCACTGATCCCTTCTTTTCTCCAGAGCGTCCTTCTCCTCCCACTGATCCAGTGTGTCAGCCTCCAGAGTCCAAACGACCCAAGACCAGCAAGCCTCCAGCGAAGACCAGTGTCAGCAAGGCTTAGTGTTTACTGGGAGCAGTGTGGTGTTGTGATATCAGAGACGAGTACATACAGCAGAAGGTGACAGTTAAAGAAGCCTCAGTACCAAAAACCACCCAGGCTGCCCACAGATGTATCACCACAGTGCAGTAGCATCGTGTTTTGTGTTGATTCTGTTTGTACTTGAAGTAACTAGATGAGGTTTTAACCTCATATAATGTAGTCAGCTATAATATGAACTGAACTGCAGTAAGTGGCCTTGAATTAACTCTTCTTTTAGTTTTGTGTGTGTTTTGTATCATATAGTAAACAAGTATTGTATTATATGTGATTTCCTATTCAAATGCTTAAATGTTGTAAGGGAAAAAAAGGAACATTATATTCATAAACGTAATTGTGAAACTGCCCTGAAAACCTTAGTGGGGAAAAAAAAAAGTGCTTCAAGTTTTAGTGTTTGTGAGAGTGTCGGATATACAACTTGAGTCGTAATTTGCTGAAGAATTTGACAAATTGGCTGTTGTTATTATTGTATAATAAAGGATGTTTCATATACTGGTCATGTTCAAGTGCAGTAAACGGCTGTGGGGTGATTGGTGCTTTCTTAACTATGAGCTACAAGAAGCTTGCAGTTGTGGAAAACATTTTCTCTTTGGAAAATGATCATTCATCGGCTGTCTTTGTGTTAAACAGATTTAAATGTATACATCTCTGGAGACATGCAGTAAGTTGTATTGAGGCTAATGGGGAATTAATGCTGCAAGTTTGCTGAGTAGATGAGCGTTCATAGTGTTTTTCATATTTAATTATTCAGTGAACAGCCACATTATATTCTCTACAGATTTCAATTCTCTTTTCACCTTGAGATTCCACGGGTCACTAGCAAGAAGGGGAATAATTCATTAATTATTTAATTTATTTTTCATCTATAAGTAACTCAATGACCACTTGGTCATGGTTTCATACACGAGTGTTTGCATCACTGAAATATGTATAAACTTTGTAAATTAGCCTTAATGTTATCTATAACTAAACTATGATGAGTCCAGATGCTTTAAAAGTAATTATTATCCAATAATCCAAATGATTTTTAACATTAGAACCTCAACTTTATGGATAACTAACACCCAAACAGCAACATTTATGAGATAAAACTGGAATTTTTGCCCAAAGCACCACAGCTGTGTGAAAATAAAGGAAACACTGCTTTTTTTGTTATATAACAAGAACAAAAACCTAAAATCTTAACAGATGGGAGACCCTGAGACAAAATCTTATTAAATGGGCTTCTGTGGTCTAATTTGTGTCAGTTTACAGGTCAGTAACATGAAAAACATGGTGGATAGATTTTTTTTAACCAGCTAAAACCAGTTCAGATAAAATCTACTTTTCTATGGTCACATGGTCTAGAAGGCAGCAGAAGTTACACTTTGTGTGCATGTCGATTATATAATAGAATTAAATACAAAACCAGACGTTACAAGTTTTACAGTGTAAAAACCAATGTCCTCACATCAACAGGAGAGGTTAGATGAGCACAGAAAGTGTGTGAAAAAATTAATTATGCCTTGTAGCAAGAACATTTCGGTTTATAAAAAAAAACTTAAGTCAACTTTTGTTGACTTAAGGGTGGCTAGACTGAGTCTAACCTGCAGGTCATTTTCAGACATAAAATCCTCTTTTCATTTTAAAAAGGTACAAACATAGAGCATATGTAGGCCTAATAAACCCTTTATTTATTTATTGGCCCAAAAGAGGTCAAATATAAACAAACTGAGCCTTAAAAAATACAGTGATCATTCAGTAAATTATCCAGCACTTGTAAACTATAAAAATAAAATATTTGTTTTAGCCTGAAGGTAGTGTCTGGGCTGCCTTAACATTTTAACTTGATTGATTTTGAAAAGAGAAGAGTTTTGTAATGATTCCAAACAAACTTTTCTAGTCAAATAACCTTGCTTTTAATTTAGTTGTACTGGAGAAAACATGTTCAATAAGCGTTAAGATACTAAGTTGAATCAACAACTCATCAGTCACACTGACAAATTTGATTTTCTTTTACATTTTCTCAGTCTGAAGACTCGGTTCTTCATCTTTACACAAAAACTTACAGCTGCTGCTGTTGGAGCGACTTTGTTCCAGCATTGACAAAAAGACAATATGTGAAACTGCTCCCAGTGAATTTATCACATTT
>JAJHUR010077515.1:0-10658 GCA_027495735.1 Lutjanus campechanus | reverse complement strand
TCAGGTTTGTTTTATATATATATATACTCTATGAATAAATAAAGACAGGTCAGCACACCAGTATAGCAGTTTTTTGTTTTTTTAAGTCAGGCAACCGGCAGAGCACGAGGGGCTCGGACATCCAGAAGAAGAAGCTCGGAGTAGAGCAGCTGCTGGGAAAGCTTCAGGATTCCCCAGGATAACCTGGAAAGTATTGCGAGGGAAGAGGGATGTCTGGAATATCCTGGTTAGCCTTCTGTTACAGTACCATGACCTGGCCGTGAATAAGCAGAAGAAAATGAATAGATGGATGGATGAGGGGATGGATGGATGGACAACTATGTTACTTAAAAGTATTTGTTGCTTGCCCTAACCTAGAATGTGTCAAAGACTGAAAACTGGACTGGTTTTCAAGAGAAACACCCGGGAAGAGGGTTAACTTGCCGAAAAGCAAGCTAGCAGTTTGCAGATCTCTCGGACCAGGCCTCCCCTTAGCGCTGGTCTTTGCTCCAGTAAGCGGTGAGCTCCATATTGTTTCTTCAGTTAAGTTCAGGTTGGTGTTGGATGGATCCCAAAATAAAAGAGCTGGTTTTCAGACAAAAGTCTTTGAGCTGGAAGGTGATGAAGTTGTGGTGTGTCCTCAGGGTAGCTTTCCAAAAGCTGGCATCTCAGTACTCAGTCATTCAGCCGCCACACGCTCTACATACACTGGAAGCTCTTATCATCTCTCAATGAAAACCAGTCCAAATAGGGGAAAGGAAAAAAATATAACCAACTTATCACAACAACAACACGAACACTGTTGTGTGTAAAGTGCAGGAATACCGTTCTGACCAAGACCGGCAATCATTGTTATTTTTATCATCTCAGCTGTTTCCACCCTTTGGAGATCACAACATGTTGACAGTTGTAACCAACATGATCAATAATTATAAGAAATCTCACTATCTTGATACATTTTTTCAGTTATATTGCCCAGCCCTAATGTCACAAACGTAACAGCCCTGTCAAGAGTCATACTACTCATATGGTCATTTTCTACTGAAACACAACTGGTGTTTGATTTGAGTTACTTCCAAAACTGTGAAGCAAAATCATAAGTCACCATCCATCCATGGTGTCCTGGTGTAGAAACATGGTGATGCAACATGGTGGACTCCATGGAAAAGGATCTACACCCTCTGTAGATATAAACGGCTCACTCTAAGGTAACGAAACCACAACTATTCTTATTTTTCAAGTGATTATACACTAATGAAAACATACTTATTAATATTATATTACATTTATGTCATATTCTGCTGATAGATCCACTCACACACTGGACCATTAAAGTTAACCACCCAACCAAATGTGAATAATAAAAAAAATCACCAAGTATGTAAAATTAGGTTTCAAAAACATGAAAAAATAAGCAGTTTTCTCTGCTCTGAGATGCTGGTGGCATGTCCGCTCTGCTGTCCCAAGTGCCAGAAATCACTACGACCCGACAAATGGATGCTTCTTCTAGCAGCTTTACTGGACTTGTACAGACATACATGTTTAAGCCACATGACCCCGAGGACAGTGACCTACCTGAGAATCAGCTGCATTCCTCTCAATCAGCAACAGGATGGAAGATTTTTTTCCTCGGTGCTGGGTTGTTGGACCTGACGTGAGCCATAATTACTGCCTGATTTGGACTTTGAACCTCTCTTCTCATCACTTGAACTGCTAATGCTAAATGCTAATGTGCTCTATAGTGTTAGAGGACTTATGGCTCCAGTGCATCATTGAGCCATGATTTTAGGTCCACCCAAAAAAAAATTCCTGAACACAGAAAGAGTTTAAAGGGTGACTACAGTCATTTTGGGGGTTTTGAGGTTTTTATATCATTCTGTAGCTTTGCAGTAGTGTTCTTCATGTACACAAATCTGAACATTTAAATCTTGGTTGATATACATAGGTTTTTGTTGTAGGTTTCTGCACGATAATGTTTCTATATACAGTAAACCTCAGAGGTTGAAGGAGCAGCATGTAAAACATGGCCACCTGTCAAAGTTAACTTCGAACAAACCGAGGGTAGCGAATCACCAGAGTTTATGTTTACACAAAGTTAACTGGACTCAGGGGCCTCTGAGTGAATATGACCCAACCAGGAACAAACACAGTCTTTGAGACTGAAAGGGACCTTGAACTTGGGAACAGGGAATAGTGTACAGAGCTGATTTACAACAGCTCCGATCAGGACTCTGACTCCGAGAACGATGAGGACAGCAGGCGAGGACAGGATAGGGGTGAAGCAGAGAAGAAAGAGTCGGTCATCAGAGAGGCAGCAGGCAGCCACAGTATTTTAATATCTACGCGGTGGATTAAGGATTTATTTTCAACCAAACCGGGGCTGGTGATTGTTGAACAGCGTAGAGACTAACAAAGACTTTTTAATGAGTTTTATTTTGTTTCTGTTGAGTTTGAAGTGTGCTTCACGGACAAGCTTGTCTTTGTTTGGTAAAAGAGACTTGAATTCTTGAATTCAAAAATTTGAATTCAAAAGGTGTACGGTTTATTACGGACAACTGGTGCATGAATATTTTCTTTCTTGACATTTTTGTGAGGTTTTTTTTTTTCTTTTAAGACCATAAAAGTTAAGAGCTATATCTCCAGCTGACACTATGAGAGGATAGGACTCCTTTTGTGTGTGGGGAGAGGAGGGGAGCAGAAGGGAGCAGAAGGGAGCGGAGGAAGGGCATCAGTGCTATAACCTATGTCACATCTTTTTCTAATGGCTGAGTGGGCGTTTCCATTGGAAAAACCCAGAAAAGAACGGCAATGCGGTCGCTCTTAAGTCTCCACAATTCATAGTTCACAGTCTTACAATAGTATATAATAGTAATGGAGAGTCCCATGAGATGGCAATGAGGAATGAGGAAGAAAGGAGAAGAAACAGGCACAAAGAAAAAGCATGAGGTGGAAGAACACTAAGAAATGAGAAAGAGAGAAAAAGCAGGGTGGGAAAACAATAAGGTATAGTAGAGAGAGATGTTCTATCAATCGTTTAAAGTAACAGTTTTGTGAAACTGCTGAGATCACACACTTCAGGGGATATGGATATTACACAGGTGAGGATGAGTATTGATTGACTCACTGCACCAGTGTGTGCACACATACAGAGGCTGTGAGGAAATTGACATGTCTGAGCCATACTTGTGTGGTGTGAAAATAAAAGCCCTATAATTGGCCATCCTCTGTGGACCGGTTTGGGCAGAGGTTAGAGCGAATAAGAAGCACCAGGCAACTATGAGGAAATTGATGTTTGGGGACCCACAGAGACAAGAATACCTTTTTTTTTTTTCATTTCAACATGAGATAAGATAAGATAAAAACGGAAGGAGGATAGAAAACATCCTGACCGGAAACATCATAAATTGGCGTGGGATGTGCACAGCTCAGGACAGGAGGACTCTGCAGCGATTAATTAAAGAGGTATTGCACACTCAGACATGTTTTCTGAGCTGTAAACTAAATTATCTTACTGTACTGTGATGAAACGCATCAATGCTGGTGCTAATATTGACATTTCTTAATAAATTTATAAAAATCTGTTGAATATTGCTCAAAACGCTACCTACTTTAAATAGTCATCCTGATGGTGTGTTCACATAGAAAGCAAATCAAATTTTTTACCCAACAAAATACAATACAAAGTTAATGTAGAGATGCTAATAAACATGAAATTTGGGTCATTTGCACTGGTGATGCAAATGATGCGATGCAAACAGGCAAAACTTTTTGGTCTCTACAGGTAATTTCCCTCCTCATGACAACTGTACAGGAGGTGAATTTTTATATGACTCTCCAATTTAAATTCTATTACGGCTCAAATGTATGCCTAATTAAAGGGATAGTTCACTCAAAAATGAAAGTTCAGTCATTGTCTACTCAACCTCACGCCGACTGAAGGTCAGGTTTAGTTTTTTAGTCCCCAAAACACTGCTGGAGTTTCACAGGAAAACAGTGCTGCAGACTCTCCCAAACAATGAAAGTGAATGGTGACCAGTTTTCAAACACAAAAACACAACAGATGTTTGCTTGTCTGGTGTAATCTAAGTCTCCTAAAGCCCCAACATGTCAAGCTGACTAAAAAACACTATTTACACCATGTTTTTAAGCCCAAATCTTCACTGTAAATCCTTAGCTTGGAGCCACATTCACAGGTGCATTCACACTGTCTGAACTGTGTGTGTGTGGTTTGACAGCATGCAAACAGCATGTCAGGACTTTAAGAGACTTGGTTTATGCCAGGCATGCGGAATGGGGGCATTTTATGCTTTTATTCTGTTGTTTTTTTCACATGTGAAAACTGGTCACCATTCACTTGCACAAATTCTGAGTAGATAATGACTGAATTTTCATTTTGGGGTGAACTATCCCTTTAAGGGTGTGGACTCTTTCAGTGACAGGTGAGTCATGTCTCAGATGGCGAGCTGCTAGGTAGTCTCTTCATTCAAGTGCCTCAGTTCCACTCAGGCTCCACCTCTTGGCCCATTTTTGGATTAGCTGGGAGTTGGTCGATTCAGCCAAAGTCACCATACTGTGATCCTCAAAACCGCTTTTCAAAAATCTGTGTGTGACGTCAAGGATGCTTTGTCCATTAATTACTTACTGTCTATGATGCCTGTGGAGTAGAACTTCAATCGCGCCTGAAAAGTTGAGCCCGAAAAGGCCCAAGCCCAGCAAAATTCTGTCTGAACCCACCAAAATCCATCCTTCATTAGCATATTTCAGTCTGAACCTGATTACAGCCCGACATTTTTCTTAACAAGTCTCCCTCTATGTACCAAACAATAAGAGTTGGCAGTGACAGAGACAATACATGGGAGGAATTAAACTGGCAACGACAAAATTGGGGTGAAACATTTTTAAAAAAAATCATTACTACTACTGCTACTAAAAATAATAATAATACAGCCCAAATCCGATGTAAGTCCATGAAATATGTGAGATGTATGGCCCGACCCGACTCAAACCCATCAGGTCCTGTTGGGTTTGGACACAGATCTCAAGCTCTACTGTGCAGGAAGCAAAGGATATTAAAATACGATACCCACCCCGGCCACAGCCTGTTCACCCTGCTGCCGTCTGGCAAGAGATACGGAAGTATTCACTGCTGTTTAATCAAACTGCAGAGCAGCTTCTTCCCTCAGGCTGAGAGACTCCTTAATTCAACCTCCACCATGAAAAATCACTTTTTAAATTATTTTTCTATGACTTATTATTTATTCAACCATTCTGCTGAATATAATTTTAACATTTTTTGTGTGCAGCAAAAAAGGGAACTATAATTTATCTTGTTATACATATGCTTAAACTCTCTGTCTCTTAGTAATCTTGTTTGTTCTTAACTCTGTTTTAACTAATTATTATCTTCTTCCACCGTTTATTGTCTTTAACTTAAATTTCTATGTTAAGACAGAGTAAGATAAGATAAGATTACGAGTATTCACATTTTAAAAAAACAATGGCTAATAGAATAACAATAGAAGGAAGATAAAGTAAGATAAGTTAAGCAAAAAGTATACTGCACCTATGAACATAATATTGCACATGCTATTAGACATATTGTGAAAGACAATAATATTAAAAAGAAATATTGCGTAGAGTAGAATTGTCTGAGTTAGACACCTAAATTTCCCCACAGAGATGAATGAAGTCTATTCATCGATCTAACTATCTATCTATCTATCGGCAGTTTTTACTCTATTAATTGATTGGCTAAGACGAGAGTGGAGTGGTTCCATAATTCATGTCCCATAATGAGTTCATTGATTGTTTAATTGATTGATTGCTTGACTAATTGACTGATTAACTGTAACACATTCACTAAATTATTGCATGAGTGATAGTACAGCAACCTATGTAATTTTTTTCATGTTATATTTGTACCTCATCATAACCGAATGGTAGTAATTTTGCTTTTGTCTCAGGGAAGTGCTGCCCATGTAAATCCACAGTGCCTGAAATTGATGTCCATGTATCGCAGCCCTAAAGGGGCTTCCTGCTGTCATCTCACATCGAAAAGAAAAAGAAGCCCTCAACGCTCAGGGACCCGAGCCTCTCTGTTTCAAAATATGTATGTGTGTGTGTGAAGCTCCAGTTCATCCAACAAGAACACGAGATCGAAGCAGCGAGCGCAGTGGGAGAGGGTTGTGTTCACGCATACATGTGTCTCCCTCTTTATCTGTGTCAGGAGATTTATAGCCGAGGGTACCTCTGAGCTACAAATAGCCACCACTCTGGCCCCGGAATTGATATGGCAGCTGTTCAATCAAGACACCTATGGGCACTGCTAGGCGACAAAGCCTGCTGGAGTGCCGGTGAAATCCTGCTGCTTAAGTTGAAGATCCCTCCATTCTCTTCTGATCGTCTCAGTCATCTCTCCGTCAGCTTTGTGTTGTGACTGCGCTTCAATTCTCTGTTCAGAAAACACTGCATCAACTCCAATTTGTCAAATCAATATGAATTTATGCAGAAGCTACACACCTCCTGTTGTGTTTACTTAAACAGTCTTCAAACAGAATCACTGTCATAATTCTGAGTGTTGTTGGGAGAAAGAGTTCATCAGTATGACTGTTTAGTGTTTCTCAGCCGGGAGGAGGCCCCCTGCTGAGGTTTTGTGAATGTCACAAAATTATTTACCCGCACACCAAGCATACTGGATTTTTGCCAATTTTCAATATTTTCCAACTCATTTTACTGCCGATGCCGACATATGCACTTTTTTTTCCCCTCCTAATTGCAGAGGACATTGTGTCTCTCCTGTTGTTGAATTAACGTGGTATTATGCCTTATCTTGACCCAGTGGCAAATGCAGACATAAATACTCCATAAATAATACAATACTTTTCAAAATGCACACATTCACTGGACAAAACAAGAAAACAGCTGCTGAAAGTTTTGTTTCCGCTGGTGCCTGTTTTTCTTTGTTCTTCACAAATTTGTCGGGATGTTCAGCATGATCGCTCTGAAGAGGGGCAGTTTAATCGTAGTGTTTAAGGAATGTGATTTGGCTTGGCTTCGCATGACCGACTCTGAGCAATCATTGCAAATAGCAACTTTGGTCTTCCATTTTGGACACTTCAAAAAGAAACAAAGCCTCCACACTGCAGACACAGTCGTGTCATGTTCATTTCCCTTCTTTCAAGGCCAATAATGATATTTAATTTTTAAAGCTATAATATGTAACATTTCTGCATTAAAATGTCAAAAATTGTTAGTCATGTTATATATTTTGTAAAAGTCTGTGTAAAGGAAAAAGGTTCTTCCTCACATATATTACATATATTACTTTAAAGGCCATTAAACTGTTGTTCATGATTTCTGTGCTCAGGATTTCACCATCCTGGTTCTGGTGGCTCAAACATGTCTGGACCAATAAAACTGCTAGACGAAGTGTCCATTGTTTGAGCCATCCATCCACCCCACCTACTCCATGTATGGACTTTCTGAGTCTTGATGCTACGTGAAAAGCTTGGGACGACCAACGGGGTTACATTGAAGTCACTTGAAAAGCCTGGTGCAGCCGTACTATTAGCATTTGTATGAGTCACCGAGGGGCGGTTACAACTCGCCAGGGCTGGTATTTATATTATCCCCAATGAATTGAAAAATGTTCAAACACAGACAAATACATGATTTATTCAAAGTAACTGTTTCCTGTAAGCTGTGGCTAGCTAGTTGCTAACTGCAACAAGTTCTGGGAAAACAAGGAATACAGTGTGAAAAGGGAAACTGGTAAATGTGACTAAATGTAACATGAATAAAACTTTAATACATTACCTCGCCCATGAGCATGATTTCTGCCTAAGTCATGCCAAACAGACTTTTATCAGCTATGGTGGTTGTTTAAAATGAAGATAAAAACTCAACGTTTTGCTCTCGTGGGTCTACAGGACAGAGGGTGTTGCACACTGTAATCAATCAATCAATCAATCACTTCACTCAAAATTCACCTGGAAAAAAAGACAAAATCCTGGTTTTCATGGTGATACTGAACATCAGGTTTGCGTTCAAGACCTCTCTAGACAACCAAACCTAAATGACAGATGCTGCTGGTAGTTGACCATAGTTTAATTGTTCTTTTGTGTGTGTGTGTGTTTGTGTTTGTGCGTATGTGATTGTGTGTAAACCAACCTTGATGCTACCAGCATGTTCTCAGCAAAGCTAATACTGAAGTAAAAGAGGTTGACGGGCCTTTTTTGTCCAATAGTTGATCATCTCCAATGAGGCCTACCTTCCTTTCCCTTCCAGCACACACACACACACACACACACACACACACACACACACACATACTTGTTAAGGAGCACAACAGCACAGACCCAAGTGAACACATGATTCCATAGAAACCAGAGTTAAAATATGCAATATGTATGTGCATTTAATGTACGAAATGGCTTTTTGCATGTTGCATGTTCTGCTCTTCTTGCAGACGTGGGGGAAAGAAAGCTCATCCCTATAGTCATGCCCAGAAGTGATGTTCACAGTCATATGACACACAAACAAAACTCTAAAAATAAAAATGCGCTGAATTGTACCCTGAGATGGTGTCATTTTGAAAGATAATCGATGCTGCAGTTCACCAAATCTATGATGGGCAAACATTTATTTTAATAAAACTTATACTTGCTTGAAAATGACATTTTAGAAATATTCCACCACTTTTTCTACAATTTACTTGATCCTTTCATCTCTTGCCCCAGAGTGAAAGAAAGTAGCTGCTAAGAAAATAAAGAAAAATGATGGCAAAACATTGCTCACACGAGTTTTACGTGGAGTGTTAAACGTTCGCTGTAATTGACTGATAAATGCAATTTTTAGATTTTCTGCACATTATCCATCAGGCTATATTAAGTGAGGCCAAATGGATTTCCACCGGCGTGGCTGTTTAATTGAACTGCTATTCTGGCCGTTTGCTCATTTCCCTCATAAATGAAGTCACAGACCCACGTGAACGATGACCTGAGAGCGAGCAGCGCTTGATGGCAATTTTCTAGAAACATTGCCTTTAACAGTCTGATAAGCCAAACTGGAGAGATGCCGTCATCCTTCCACACATGGATTATTATAATGGAAATTAGATTTTTTTTTAACAGTGAGAAGGAGATGAAATGTAATTTAAAGATCTATAAACTGTTAACAGCTGTTTTATTATACATTCTGCCCAACAGGAGGGATGTCTGAAACCATTACTGTCAAACTTTTGGTGGAGTCTCAACTCAGAGTGACCTCACAAACATATTAATGTCAACTGAACATGTCAAACATATACACACAAAATTCACACAGCGGCCTTTTTCCATGCTCAGGGGAAGCTCAAATGTTGTGTTGTAAACAGAGAGAATCAGCAGCTGAAAAGGCAATGAATAGTAAAAATCTGGAGGGACATCAGGTCATATTTCAAGCCATTTATAGTGTTACACATATCTTAGACACAATTATTTAAGCATGACCGTAAAACAGACTGGATATAATCAAGCCTGCAATGTAGGCTAATGTTAACATTAACTGTCTCGCTGTCTCTTCACCCAACCTCAGATATGATCTGATTAAATCTGTAACATTATATGACTTTATGCTCACTGAAGTGTAGTGTTAATATATATTATATCCAACACAAAAGTGTTATAAGTATGATAAAGAAACATATAAGATCAGACTGGTATTTTGTTTTAATCTAACATACTAGTAACTCTGTTTTAGCTGCTTAGCTAACTTACTTCACTTTCATGCTTAACATTAATTAGATGTGTCCAAGATGTGAGAGTGAGATTTGAGGGAAAATGGCCGCTGTGTGAATATGGTGAATGACAGCAGGGGGACAAGAAGTTTGGTGATTGATATTGAAGATAATTAGAGCTGTACTGAGTCATCGTGATCATTTCATCTCTTCCCAACTGGTCAGCAACTGAAAAGACAATTGATAGTGAAAATCTGGAGGGACAGCAGGACATATTTCAAGCTAAAACAACAACAACAACAAATATTTGATAACCTATTTGCAACAGTAAGACAGCAGCTAACATTAGCATTCAACCAGATCCTAGCTCACATTATGGTTTGATAGTTTTACACAATAGGATAGGGAAGGTATAAATCAATTCAGAAATATCAACACACATCTTGGACACGTTTATTTAAGCACTGAATTAGAACCAACTATATTATCAAGCTTGAAATGTAGGCTAACAATAACATTAACTCTCTTACTGTTTCTTCACCTGATCTCAGTAAGTGACTAAATGCTAACTCAAAGCAGCTAACATGTAATGTTGTTTTAGCTTGAAATATGACCCGATGTCCCTTTAGATTTTCAGTTTCAGATCAGTCTGGAAGCGACAAACTTGACTTCCAACCTGGAACACAGCAACACAACATTTGAGCTTCTCACCCTGACTTGCCAGTTACAGCATTATAAGGTTTGTTATTTCTGTATAGCAGGCCGTTGCTATGAAGAACAGATTGTTGCTATGGGCACAATTCTGATCATAAACATTTGAGGGGCAATTAAATGATTTTTAAATCCATAAAATATTTTTTAAATTAATATTTTGTGTCCAATTACTGATTTTCTTTGGTAAGTAACCATGTATTAAGCAGGATAATGGAAGCCCATAGCTGAATGCATGAAGTCCAGCTGAACT
>JAJHUR010077511.1:0-16901 GCA_027495735.1 Lutjanus campechanus | reverse complement strand
TTTTTTTTTTTTTTTAGAAACTATTTTGTCCGATAGAAATTCAGATAATGCAACCATTTCTGTTCTCAGGCTCTCAATCAGTTTCAAACTCCTTACTAACATGTTCCTAAAAACTTGTCTGTATGAGGCCATAATCCATCAAAAGGAATTTACTGGTGTCCTCTTCTGGGAAATATTCTTTGTTCTTTCCGAGCAATTACTCTAATAGAGTCTTCCATGAAATTTACTACTGTTACTAATCCCTACCTGCTGCTTATCAAATCTACACTTAGCAGCTTTGCAGGATGGGACTACTTAATGACAGCAGGGTTTTAAAAAACAATAAAGCTTTAGTACCAGAGGTGAAAAGTAAATTTATGTATTTGTGCGGACAGATCAAATGTGATGGGACCAACACAGAATAAAAACTACCCAGAGTGTCCCTAAACCCTTGACCGCTTTTGAAAATAACAAAGCATTAACAATTTTGAGGCCTTTTTAAATTAATTACCAAACTCAAAAATGTGTTCCCTTTTCCTATTCTTTCACTGCACTTTTCTTTGTTTAATTTCAACTTTCAGCTTCAAACTGAGTACAGTAATACTGGTCGCTCTAGCTAAAATGCCTCCTGTCAACAATTCTAATGACCTTAAGTTTTACACTGTATACTAGACTAGACTAGACTCTTTAAGACAGTGCTAGACAGTACTAGACAATGCTGCACAGTACTAGACAACACTAGACAATACTAGACAGTAATAGACAACACTAGACAGTATTAGATGACACTAGACAGTATTAGATGACACTAGACAGTACAAGACAACACTAGACAGTACAAGACAACACTAGACAGTACAAGACAACACTAGACGATACTAGACAGTACTAGACGACACTAGACAGTACTAGACAACACTAGACAGTACAAGACAACACTAGACAGTACAAGACAACACTAGACAATACTAGACAGTACAAGACAACACTAGACAATACTAGACAGTACTAGACAGTACTAGACAACACTAGACAGTACAAGACAACACTAGACAACACTAGACAGTACAAGACAACACTAGACAGTACTAGACAGTACTAGACAACACTAGACAGTACAAGACAACACTAGACAACACTAGACAGTACAAGACAACACTAGACAGTACTGGACAGTACTAGACAACACTAGACAGTACAAGACAACACTAGACAACACTAGACAGTACAAGACAACACTAGACAATACTGGACAGTACTAGACAACACTAGACAGTACAAGACAACACTAGACAACACTAGACAGTACTAGACAATACTGGTCAGCACTAGACGACACTAGACAGCCCTAGACAACAGTAGACAGTATTAGACAACGCTAGACAATACTAGACTGTATTAGACAACACTGGACAGTATTAGACAAGACTTACACCAGATAGTATTAGACAACACTAGACAATACTTGACAGTACTAGACAACACTGGACAGTACTAGACAACACCAGACAGTATTAGACAACACTAGACAGTAGGGGTGTAACAATACATGTATTTGTATTGAACCGTTTCGGTACGCGACGTTCGGTTCGGTACAGGGCTGTGCACGGGTGAGTTCACGGGCCGGAATTTTTTTTTTTTTTTGGCTCACGGGCCAGAAGTTGCGTGTGTTTACGTTCCGCCGCTAACATGTGCAGCTACACGTGCAGCTACACCTGCAGCCCGTGAAGACCCTCCCCTGTCGCTAAAATCTCCTGCTTGGGAACACTTCGGCTTCCTGGTTAAATATTGCAACGGAGAAAGACAGGTGGATAAAACGAGGGCGGTGTGCCGACACTGATCAGCTGAGATCAGGTATGTCTCCGGCAACACGACAAACGTGCTAACTCACCTAAAACGGCACCACCCGAGTGTAAATATCACCGCCTCAAGAAGAAAAACCAACATAGTGCAAACGCAGCTGACCTCGGCATTCAAGCAGCCTCTCCCTGGCAATTCAGATCGGGCCAAAGCTATAACAAGAGCCATTGGAGTTTTTATAGCAGCGGATCTAAGACATATTCAGTTGTTGAAAATCCTGGTTTTAAACACATGCTCAAGGTGATTGAGCCCCGGTATGACGTACACCCAAATGAACAAGAAAATTTAGGTTTTGCTTTTTGTTCCCATACTGTATCGAAAATGAACCGAACCGTGACCTCAAAACCGAGGTACGTATCGAACCGAGATTTTTGTGTATTGTTACACCCCTACTAGACAGTATTAGACAACACTAGACAACACCAGACAGCATTAGACAACACTAGACAACACTAGACAGTATTAGACAACACTAGATAACACCAGACAGTATTAGACAACACTTGACAGTGTTTTTCCTAAATAAAAAAAATGCTCGTAAAACACGAATAAGTACAGTTGTTAAGCCAAAAAAAATTCTAAAATGATCTTGAGGCAAGGTAGATTAGCTCACCAGAAATATTACAGTGCATTCGTTGGCAAAATATATTTTTATTAACCTTTTTACATGAACTGTAAAATCAATCTTCTCATTTTAAATGAATGAATTCACTCTCACTCCAGGGTGCAGCCTGTGCACAAAGACACACACCTGGAACTCAACACAGCTCCCATATCTCCCCTCTGGGTTAGGCAAAAACATACACAATACACAATGTATGTTGAAATAGTCATTTTACACCCATAAGATATGACTCTGTTCATAAGTGCACTTTATCACCACTCGTCTTTCTATCAGCGTGGTGGAGACATCATACAGCCAACACGTTTTACAAATCTACTGCAATCGGCAAGAACACAAAATCATCACTCATCATCCTGAGTTGACAACTTCATTACACTCTCATCTGCAGGCACTGCTAGCCATTTCTGTGTCTCATCAGTGTTTATGGGGTATTTTCCTGAACAAAAACAAAAACACACACCTCAGCAGTAATTCCTTTTTCCCAGTATGGCTGCTTTTCTGTCTCTAACATCTTAATGAGCACTTAGCAGTCCTGTGTGATCTGAACCTGCACTGCTCTTAAGGTGACAATGTACTTCAGCAGTGTCATTTCACAGAAACACCTTTTACGATAATAATTTCACAGGTAGATCATATCATATTTAAATACTGCTATTTTACTGATTACATTGCAGATGGAAATATTGCACTTATTTATTTATAGTGGTTGCCAGCCTGAAGGTCAGGATCCCCAAGGGGTCCAAAGATAATGCTGAGTGGGTCACACAATAACAAATGGTACAACAAGTTGGCTCACAAATGTTCCTTCAACATGAAATAAGCTCATAATAATTGTGACCAAAAGAATTCAATATTATCACGACAATGAAAACATGAAAAAAAAAGCTATAAGTCATTTTAACTTTGTATATTGTGCGTTTTGTCTTTTTTTGGCCAGTGAATTACACTCATAATACAAATGTCAGCAAGTGAAGAGAAAGTATGTAACTGTGCGAAAGTATACAAAAAGTGCAATTACACTTAATGGATAGTGGAAAGGTGGTTGGCATTTGAGAAGGCAGACAAAGTGAGAATGGAAAGAATTAAGTCATTTGCTGGAGTCTGGAACAAAGTGGTGGAACAACGTTGCCACCCCTATAGCACACAGCGCAAGTATGGCGCAGCAAAAATTTTTGCATTTGAATAGCTTTTACTACAACACAACTCATCTCAGACATTATTTTTCTTTCTTTTTTGAACAACCATCATTTTAGCAGAGGGAAGTTTGTAAAAAAAATTGTGGCATGTCAGTTTGAACCCACATACAAATAGGCACACGACAGCAATTCAGCTATTCACACCCGACTCGCTTATTTTTGTTGTAAAGACTGACAAATTCACCACTGATGAGAGGCTGCAGTGCATGAATGTGTTATGTGCAGAACTATTACTTGACCGCTGTGTAAAATGACATGTTAGTGGTATCTGTTAGTTACAGTTTTTTTAAATTATTATTTTCAGTTTTCAGTCACAATTTGGTTAGGTCAAGCAAACAAAACTCTCTGGTTAGGTTATGAAACAAAACTTACTTGGTTAGGTTTAGAGCCAGAGGGGCTATTTACACCCTAATAGTATTGTTGTCATGGACATCTGGGTGCTTCTCTCAGCCATACTAGGGGATATACACCTGTGTGTAAATAGCCACATTGGCTATTCCAACTCGGGTGCAAATAGTATCTACCCAACAATTATAATTACCCATTATTAATATATGCACACTTACCTGTGCACTTACATTTTACAATAGTTGCAGATGATTTGCAGGTTTTCACACAAAATAAAACAAAAGGTCCCAAGTTGGTGAGTTTCTTTAAGCTGAACACATAATTTCTGCTATTTAAATATGGATAGAGCAGATTTTGCACCATTATCCAAATATATGTGAGTTAGTCTCAGCTCAGCTCTGAAGACAGGTCTGGCTCCAGGCATGCGCATTCTGCCATGGGGGAAAAATGCCCTGCCTTGTTTGCATTTCTTTAAACCAATCACAATTGTCCTGGGTGGGGCTAAGCCCAGGATGCAGTGACAGTGCCACTGCAAAATATTTTAGAGAGGGAACTTGTTTTGATGGAACATTTGCATGTTGAGAGGCGAGTTATGGCATTAAAATGACTACATCAAAACAAAAGGTAACAGCTGTTAGCTTGTTTATTTTTGTACAATTAGCGTCCCAGGTGCTAATTTGCTGTTTTCAGCATGTGGGTTGCAGCGAGGAGGTTGTTCTCGTTTCCCGGGGACTTTGAAAACACACAGACACTGTGACGCTGCTTGAAGCAAGCGACCAGTGGCAGGACTTGTACCCGCAGTGCATATCTGGTGAGTCAGACTATACGTGAGTAAACAGGGCAAATGGTAAGGTCAGAGTTGTTGCCTTGTTGAGCCTGTTTTCAGCAGGATAAAAGGTCTGAACAGCAGAGAAATTCAACTTGAGCTTAAGCCTGCGTGAATGAATTGCCAAATGCACCATTTTACCAATCTATATTACACCACAAATTACATGGTGCAGTGAAAGAGAGCTGAATGTTTCTGCAGGCTCCCTTGGTATAAATATTGCCTGTCTGATGCTTTCCATCTTGTCTTAGCAGCACCTAGCCATTAACTCTTACAGAAACTACTTATAAATGTTTTTATCCTTTACATCTTCTGAAACTGAAGGCTGAGCTCTTTGGCTTTGCATTTTTCTCATCGTACCAGGATGTCTTACCAACCAAACATTATTGCACACACTTTAATGGCTGCCTTGGCTAGTCAAACGGAGAAGTGTATATGAGCTTTTACCATGATAAGATGTCTGAAAGCCTCTGAAGCAATTCACTGAGTAAGCAGCTGATGGTTTCTAAATTAAAGAATAGTGGCCATCAGCCATTCTGGACCGCTGGTTAAGATGAAGCACTCAGCTTTAGTTTCTGTCCTGGATTCTTATTGGAGTGAAGGTATGAGGTTTATTACACTCTGTCTCAACAGTGGAGTTTGTAAGTGTTGCTTTGGTTTCTCACACCAGCACAGTGGATCTGAAATGAAACAATAACTGCAGGTTAAAGTGCTGACTCTCAGCTTCACGGTAAGTGTGTTGAGGGTCTGTATTAGGTAAACAGTGAGCAGGATCCTCAGCTATTTTAATACACAGTCCCCCACTTTTAAGACAATGCAGCTGGAAAATTATCAAAAACAACCAGACAAAGCAATCAAGGAGTTTTGAAGTTCCCATGATGTCAAAATGGATGTTTAAATCAGGTATATGTCATAACCCCAAAAGACATCCAATACCAACAACTGTAACATTTACATTCCATTGATCACCATTTCTCACTTTCTACAGAAACTGATTGGAAACCACAGATGGTAAGATTAGATAAAGTTAAGTTAAGCCAGTCAACTATAATTAATATGGTTATGAATAGATGACTACAAGTCTTGAGTAAGGTTAGGGAATGGTTTACTTTCTGCTTGTTCAATATAAAAGTATACTTCATTAACACGTTCTGGCTACTGGCTAACATCTGGCCAGGGGATGACAAATAAAAATTCATTTGGCTTTAGGGTTGGCTACCAAAATGCTACCAGCACCTCCTGGACCGAATCACAATGCAGATTATGGTGCCTCATTTTGGTGCCACACGCCTGAGCTGTTGATTGGAATAGCTGCCCTCTGGTGCAGACGCCACAGACACATAATCAAACCACTAGTTAACATTAAAAGAGCACCGTCTCTACATGGCTCGGGCAACAGGCAGCTTCCATTAGCGAGCAACTACCTTAAGTGCAGTTAAAAGGCCAATCTTAATGGTTTCTGTCTGACAGAAACCTAGTAAGTCTAAAACTGTTACTTTTCAGAAGAGTTTTGTGGCAAAGACAAGTAATGATGGCTGAATTTTATTCTTCTTTTTGTTTTTACCATGGTATTGAACTGTTAATCGACTTGTTGAAATTCATTGGTATTGGTATCGTTCATTAAATTACAGGTATGATGGCATCCCTACATGCAACAAATGTTTATTTGTAGGTTGTTATGAAGGGTCAGGCTACTTACTGGAGTAGTCAACTAGATTTTATTATGTAGATGTCTACTACTTGACTGAACTTGAACTGTTTTCCAGTTATTAGTGAGATGTGTATTTCCAGGGAAATGGAGGTAACACTCGCAAAAAGTTTTTTTGTTTTGAGGGTGAATTGCCCCACAATATGCCCCACATACTTTAATATGTGATTTTGATCTCAGTGAGACTATCTATTAAATAAAATTACTGTTTGCATCCATTACGTAGTTTTTAGGTAGTTTAGTAAAGTGTGCAATTTCTGTTCGTTCGCTAAAATTGGGTGACCATGCATAAGCAGGGCTACATTTCCTATAATGTTCCTTCACGATGAATGTTAACACCCTGAAATCACAAGTTTGCACCTCACTTCACTTTATTGTTCTTTCAAAGAAAAAACTTGCAATTAAAAATACAACAGAAGATGTGCAGTGACGCACAGTATATAATTACACAAATATGTAAAAATCCATACAAATACATATAAACAAGAAAACATCAGTCACAAACAAACAGAAGTAATAGTTATTATCCTCCTGTGCTGCAGTAGAGAGCCAAAATATCACTATAAAGATGTATAAACTTTCATTAAACAGAATTTAATGCATATAGCAGATCTAATAAATCTCTGGGTAAATGTAAAAATCCAACCTTTCAGTTTAACAACTATCAATATATCATAATAAAAAGCAGGTGATATCTCACTCTTTCTTTGTTTTTCATTGCAAACATCTTATTGTATTTCTCAGCAGAAAAGATCATTTTAATGTTCCATCTAATATCCTGAACTCTGGAAATATTGACTGTTGTGCAGGGGAGCGGTTTTGGATGTGGTGACAAATATGGCATGTCAAAATGCACAGGGAGCAGCTATATTGTGCCTCACCCCGGCTCAATCCCGTAATATTAAATCTGTCAGGCATAATTGGTTTCCTACCAGATAAAAACATAAAACTGCAGGGAAGACACTGTTCCCAGCTCACCACCATCTGTGCTCTGTGATGTGACACTGCAGCAAGACTTAATGAATTATTAGGTCATTAAACTGAATGTGTTTACAGTCGAAGGCTCCATCTACCACCTTTAACTCTTGGTGTCTTCCCTCTTTCTGCTCCTATTCTGCACCCTAATTCACCTGTGACACCCGTTGGCACCCTGCCCATACCTGCTCCTGAAGATTATAGGAGTGAACGGTCAGCCAGTAACTGTAGAGTTTCCTTCAGGAGCTATCGGCCACAGGACAGCTGTGATTCCCAGTTACAGCCAAAGCCTGGCAGGAGCCCCAAAGCTCACTTCAAACACTGTTCGCTTGTAGAGACACAGCTCCCCTGAACCCTGCATATGTGCCGATGATCCGAGCTCAAAGCCACATTTCACCTCTGCCAATGAGGGCGGAAGGAGGGACTGTTTTCTGACATATTTGGCTTTTTGTAGTAACACATTTTTAAAAAGTTGCACACAGATTTTTGCAGAAATGTGGACTTTGGCCCAAGAATCAGCTGACATTTGGTGGTTATTTGGAAAGGGGATTTCTGCCATGAGGTGTTCATTATAACACATACACATCATTAGCCATGAAAGTTTCAAATTCCAACCTTGCCACCTATAAAACATAAAATAAAATAAGTTAAAAATATGTTATAAATTGCTGTAAAAATACAGCCAAACAGTAATGTCCCATTCCTCCAAAATACAGTAAATTGCCGTAGTTTTTGATGCTTGTTGGTGCCAAAAACAACACTGAACAGCAACAGTAGGTTAATGTATAATTTTACGACATTAGACAGTATTTTCATTTTACCAGAAGTAATGGAGGGACAGACCATCAACATCTTATAATCATTGTTCATCCTCCTTCAAACAAAAAGGTCAGAGTTATCATGTTGAGAAAATAAAATTGCATTTGGGCATATGGCTATCCAATTTTAAGGTTTAATTTTTGCTTATGTGCAACCAGAAGAGCATTTTCACAAAACTGTGTCTTCATGTGTGTAGGAGTTTGAGGGTTTTTTGTATGAAATGTAATTACTGCCTGGATTATGCTCTCTAGCACTGATTTCCAGGAAGTGTGATATTATCATGCTACGCAGAAGTCGTGGGAGGAGGTCAGGGCAGATGTTTCGGCAGGACTTTGTCCACTGTGAAATAATTTGCATCCCATGTGTTGTTATTTGTATGCTCCCAGAACACATGGTTAAGGCAGGAAGAAGACTGTGGTTTGGCAACACATTTAAAAAGTCAAGTATACAGCATATCTTGCACTTCAGGCCAGTGTTGACTTTTTTGATATTTAATAGCATGATCTTTCCTTAATATTAAATATAAAACACTAAATCATGACCCAGTTGGCAGGAGTGGATATAATAAATGTAACACTTTTACAGTGAATGTTTGCTGATTAGTTCAGCGCGAACATTTTGTGTTGGCAGTGAATAGTTTTCAGTTTGTACTTTCAGTGTTGACCCATTATGTTGATACAAAAGAATGATTCAGGCAGCTCTGCGCTTCCTACAAAATTAACTACTTAAAGGCTCGGTTCACCCCGAAATCAAAAATACATGCTTCCCCATACCTTTAGTGCTGTTTATCCATCTAGATTCAGAGATATTGGTTGTAGAGAGGTTGTAGCCTCTCGTCCTTGAGTTGAGCAGACTTCCTTCTGCACTGCTGTGTGGTTGGTGGACAAAAGAGAGAAAGTAGATTTTACATGAAACAACAAGTAACTGAGTCGTGATGTTTGGAAAAAGATGTTTCTGTTGAGTTTTTCAAGCGTATCTTTTGGTGATCTGAGCACCACAAGCTGAGTGGCACTTAGTTTCATTATATTCAAGAGAAGGCCGACATCTCCACTGCTGATATCTCTAAAACTCAGCAACTCACACAATGGATGAATAGCACCACAGGTAAGAGGAAAAAATGTGTACTTTTAATTTTGGGTGAATTGTCCCTGTGATGCAAATTAGTTGTATGTGAACGTCATTTTTAGGAGATGGGACTGGAAATCTGGGACTTATAAATCACTTGTGCTGTTGGAAAATCAAACCTACGGTAGAAAAAAACAGATAAACACCATTCATCAAATGAATAAACCAACACCAGTTTGACTGATATGCCATTGAGTGCACAATAAAAAATGATTTATGAAAATGAAAATGAAAATGAAAATGAAAATGGAGATATCATATCAAAACAAATCAATGCCTGTTTGACTGATGTTCCTCAGAGTCCACCAAAAACTTCCTGACATGATTTAAGAAAAATAAATTAAAACGGAGATGACTGTTTTTGCAAATGAACCCAACAGGTTTGTACAGATGGCTGTTCTTTTTTTGGCCAGACTGTGGAGCAACACTATAAATGAAAATGTTTGTGACTGATGACGTTTCACCATTGGTTGGTTGAGTGTTGTAGTGTCCCCATAGTCCTTTTAAACGGCAGACATGCGGTATTGACATGAAATCGTAAACACAGGTGTTACCAATGATACTAATTAAAGTTTTGTTCCATTCAGGTCAAACAGAGTCAGAGTGCTGCTACTGTACATGTTGGCTCTCTGGAGAGGCACTGATACAATTAATGGAACTGGAAACACTTGATTAGGGCTAGGAAAAGATTATGGCTTAGTTAAAATGATCACTCTTGCAAGACCTTTGGCAGGTCTGGGGTTCACTTCTAGACATGACCTTTGCACCTCCTGTGCAGATCATGGATGCCACCACTTCCTTTATCAATGCAAATTAAAAGACCTTGTTTCAAATTAAAAGTCCTCTAGCATTTCATACTGTACACAGTCATATACTAGGCTCCAACCTAGTCTTGTTTGGTTATAGTTAAGATTGGAGTTTGAAGAAACAGTTCTGCTCTTTTAAACTTTTACATGAGCCCTTTCATCGTTTTAGTTTGAGAAACTGTTTCCTTTTGCCAAAGGAGATCAACCAGCTCAACCACAACAATTCTTTTTGCTGTCAAAAAAGTTTTAAATAAAAAACAATAAATACTTAGGAGGATTGAGAACATCAGATGGATCGCAGAATACCAAAAGTCGCATCAGTTCAGTTCAGTATCGTCGGATGACTAATGTGTCAAGTGCTACCAGCTGACTTGTAACCTCCAGTCACCTCCACTATTTTTTGTGATTTATACTTTGTATTGTGTGCGGAGGATTAATTCTCACAGCAGAAGTTTTACTAAATCCAACTGTATAAACATTTGCAATAAATGGTCAATTCCTTGACTTAAGTGTGACTCAACTATCTAAATTTTAAACAGCAACACTTGAGAGCCTCAGGAAGGTTTATCTCACTTTTGCTTATCTGAGTCGGTGAGGCGAGCAAATGACTTCTTGTTTTCCCGATGCCCTTTTCTTTCATCCCACATTTCCACTTCTCAGCCTTGATCACAGACAACATGTTTTTCTTCCGTCGGAGAGGACTGAGGGGGAGGATTGTACCTTTCACAAAAGGTAGCAAAGACACAAACACCGCAGTGACAACAGCATTCACAAAACATAAGCTGTTAGTAGCCGGACATGTGTTTTCAGTGTCGTGGAGAGAAATAACATCCTGCCTGAGGCTTCTTGCTTTGTTTTAAGATTTGATGGCTGGCAGCGGGGATGCAAGAAGCCCTACTTGATAAAAAATAAAGCAATGGAAAATCCAAAAATGACCATGTGCTGGTTCTATTTTCTGGAGGTGAGAAAATATTTTCATTATTTTTTCACTCTGTCACCAGTTTGGCTGGTGTTGTGTGGAGATGATGCTGGCACCATGAAGGAGCAGATGCCTCTGATTAGCTGCCATTACTCCTCTGTGGCGTCACACAAACATATTCCTGCTTCCTCCCATGGGAAATCGCAGGTCCAACGTTATCATCTGCCAGCGATGTACATGGTTGAGTGTGTGAGTGTGTGTGGTAAAGTGATAAACAGGAAGATTAAAGACAAAATTGGACAAGGATGCATGACAAAGAAAAGAAGTCTACGTGAGGAGAGACCTCCCTCTCCACTGGGCCACTAATTCAGGTTGGACGACACCGTCAAGCCGATCGGGCAGACAGGATGCTCGCAAGACCGGTCCAGAAGATTAAAGCAGGACAGCTGGCTTTGATGCGGGCTCTGCTCTGTGGCAACTGGAGTGGAGCAGGATGGAGAGCTGGATTGTTGTTCTGCCCAGTACTCGAGCTTCTTTTTCCCTGGCTGCACAAACAGCAGTTCTTCCATGGTTTGGACACACAACCAGCACTCATCGCACACTCCTGTTCTTAATAAGAGGCTGGTATGCAAGAGACAGGCCAAACAAAAGCAACTGTCAGACAAAGTCCTCTTGAAACAAAACCACCTGCCTGAGATTCAAGTCACAAAACTCAAACATAACACGTTGATGTTGAATTGATGTTGATGTCATGCCTTGTGCCACTGAAGGCAAAGAAAGGCGAGAGAGAGGCAATTCAAAATTCTGTCCTTAAGGCATAAAACGAATTACAACAAGGATAAAGAAAATAAAGTATAATAATGTGCAGTTAGTGCCTGCAGGTCATGTGAGAGAGCAGGTAGTAGGCCATTATCTGTAGAGTTTGTGACCATGAAGCCTGTAATACATCTGCGTCATGTCCAGATATGAGGGAAAATGCAAGTAGCTTTTGAGACAACTGGATAAAGAATACAATTTCAGTGCAAACCTGTGGAACTATTAGCAAAATGAAAGATAAGACATTGCCCATATTTGAGAATAGTTATTAAGTGGGTTATTTTGTGAAAGAAGAGCATCGGGGCTTCCTGGTGTGAGCCAGTCAGTTTTAATAATATTTTAATATCACATTGCAAAAAAAGAATGTAACTCTGAAAATGAAATTTAGTTCCTGTCTATGTTTGAAGTCACTGCTCTTGAGGAATATACTCCTCATTATCTCATAATTAAAGGGAGAGTTTGGATTATTTCATGTGTTCGACTGTATGAGCCAAGTGCTGCGGAGAGGGTCAACAACAAAAGCTATTTTAGCCACTTAAAAAGGTGATTCTCCAAAGATTCTCCAAACTGGGGGTGTGCCAATCACCATCTATTGTGGGTAATACACTGACTATACAAGTATCTCACACAACCCTACTTCAAATATTCTTAACTATATCATTAAATTCAAGTCAGCCTGCATTTGTTTTACCACCAGTAGCACTATGGAGCAAAGTTTGTGCGTGTGGGTCCATGTTTTGTTTGTTCTGATGATGCATGTGCACGAAGGCTGACACGCATGCAGCGATGCGATAAATATTCCTCCTAACGGTTTCACTCTGCGCTACTGATCTGAATTTGTCGAGAAACATGACCATGTGCCAGCAAAGGCAGGGAAGAAGAAGACTGCTAAATGGATATAAACACTGCAAGTTTGAAGCTTTTCAGAAAAGTCTGCAAATATTTTATGACAAAGGTAAAGCATTCAGCACATTTAGACCTCAAGGATATACACAGTGTGTTCTGCTGAGAAACACTCCACGGGGCACCTTTAAGGTCATTGGTATATCAATTAATTTGACTTAACTGCCCCCAAAGAGCCATAAGGGCACGCATCCTGCACATCTGTATTGACTGTAAGCTGTGCTTAAGACAAATTAGAGAGACATGACATGTCGTTTATGTATAATTTCACTTGGACAATGCTCACAGATTTATGAGATGTCTCTCTTTATGAATCCTTGATGTTTCATAATATACCAGAGTAAATTAAAGAAAAATCTTTTCAGATCAAACTCATCTACAATATATAACACAGGGGCATCATAGTGGGAAGGAGTGGAACTGAGTAAGGGCCCCAAGGCGGGAGGAAGGGTCTACAAAAAGCCTAGATTTAAAATTTGTTTTTGGTTACAATTTGTTTTTCTAAGTAATTAGTGTCATAACTAAATTAAAATAGGCTGAATAATTCAGTTGAGAGACTGAACTTTGTATCCAAAACAAAAACTAATCGAGCCTCTCTGAGGCCCCTCTCACCCCTTACAAAATGATTTAGTCTGCCCCTCACTCAGATTAATCTCTAACTACAGCTAATCAAGCTGAGTGACTGCTGGTGCTTGAGCTCCAGCATGCACTGAGAATCATGTCTTTACCCAAGACAGGGAAATTAGGCTGCTAAAAAAGAAAATAAAGAAAGAGAAAGAAAACAAACTGAGAGAAAAGAGCTTTGACTAATTTCTTTCAAAAGAAAAATGAGCTAAACTAACACAGTGAAGTGGCTGCAAAAAGTTACTTTTACTGAGACTTCAAACTGCACATATTATGGACTATTGTTTAAATGTGGTATGAACTGTTTATTAGTGACAATTAGTAACCACAGTAATTGGCTCAACAGACCTTTTTCACAGCAGCCATTTTGAAATGAAATAGAGTAAACGCAGGTGTTACCAGTGATACTAAATGAGGTCAGGGTCTGCCTGCTCTGCTACACTAAACAGAGAGGGAGCTTAATTAGTATCATTGGTAACACCTGTGTTTACCCTACTATTATATACCCTATTATTATTTCAGTTTGGCTGCTGCACTGGGGTGGTTTTGAGAGAAGGCCAACAGGGGCCAGTGCCCCTATAACACTGAGTTATTCTCTCCAGGAATTTACAGTAATAATAAAATTATAACATTCTTGCAGTGGTGCTACTGAAAACTTTTCTATAAACAGAAAAGGTTTATTTCTCTTAAATTGTGAGCAAAAAGTTAATTGAAATCCATGTTAGTGAGCACTTCTCCTTTGTCAAGGTAATCTATCCACCTGACAGGTGTGACATATCAAGTTGCTGATTAAACAGCATGATTGTTGCATAGTTGTGTCTTCGTTTGTCTTTTGTCCTTCACAGCAAAGAGTTGATCAAGTTGTTGATTGTGGCCTGTTGGATGTTGGCCCATCACTTTGTTTTCATTATTATTTATTTAGAGCATAATGAGTTTCCCTTAGATGACCGAACACTTTCATGCACGTGCCAAAGATGATTACAACTTCTAAAATATCAGTGCCTGATAAATTTATACACTGTCCCTGTAGGACGGCATGAGTCACCACAACTTATCTGCACCCGACACATTAATGAATGACGCTTTGAGGAGAAAATCACACTGAAATGTGTCATGATCCAGTCATGCCTTGGTGACAGAATCAGCTTATTTCCCCCCCGACATCTGTATCTTGGTGAAATCAGCAAAGACAGGAGAGAGAAATGGAGACTGGAAGATGTGGTCACGAGCCGGATTTCACGGCGTAGCGCGCACACAGTGTTCGCCACAGCTGACTGAATCACCAGGACATTTTTGTAGCGTCCTATTGCTGGCAGAATTAATCACTCTTTCGTTGTTAGCCATGTTTATTTGTATGCTCTTTCTCCTCGCTGTTGATGATCTTGAGGGGCATTCAAGTCTGAGAAAATTAAGGCCATCAACGCATATGCCATGCAGAGTGGCTGATTGCAGAATTCCCACATCAGGGAGCAAAGTCCATTATCATTAGTTATCCGCAGATATGTGCCGCTGCGAGTCAAGGATGACAGAGCGAGGGGATGGCGAGGAGGAAGGAGACAGAGGGAGGAGGAGGAGATAAGCTAGGTAAGACACAAGAGAATGAGAAAGGAGAGCTCAATAGAGCCAGAAAGATTGGAGAGAAAATGCAGAGACACATACACAGGGAGGGAGAAGAGAAGAAGAAGGGGCGAAAGTGAGAACAAGAGAGTGGTATTGATTGTGGCCTCTGCACCTGCCATACTGAAAGAAAAAGCACCAGACAAAATCAAATGTCATCATTTGGAAGAGACTGGCGGGTTCCCTGACTCATCTCGCACAAGGGCCACTCCAGCTGTCATCCACCATTCCCTCCAACATTCATCAAAATTCATCACCACTGCCCAGAGTGAGATTTTTCTGGCCAAACACATGCAAAAGAAGAAATGGTGATGGACTGGAATGTGCACGCATCAATCACTCAGAGGAGAAGGGGCTGGTGTAATGCCTTTTCAGATATTTAAGTGATAAACAAAGAGGCTGACTGAAGCTTTCTGAGACAGTTGAATAACAGCAGAGGGGATAATACAGAGGATTAATAAAAGAGCTTTTATACAGGGGCGCTCTGTTGAGATAGACTACTTAGACTTGGATGTATCCTGATGGTCCTTTATTCAAATAAGAACAACGGTAACACTAGCGACACAATGGTGTCCTGATATATGAAAAATGTCGAAGAGAGGACTGCCACGACATGAAGCCAAGTGTTATTTACCTCCCACTTTGAAAAGCTCTGCCTGTGTTTCCTTATTCCCTTTAAGTCAGAGGGCAGGGTCTCTGCAGATACAACAAACACCACACACTTCTATTCGGTCATATGTGGTGATTGAAAGGGATTGTGTTTATATGAGTCTATACACTGGACTTCAAGCAAGAACATTCTTATTTTAATTTCTCTTACTTTTGTTTGTACGATGGGCTCGTATGAACATTTCACGTCATATTCAGCAAACGTTCACGACTTCACATAACTGTGTAAATGATGCACCTGTGCATATTTGCGTGCACGTGCATAAGACTTGTAAATCAGTGTAAAAGTAATGCTCCAATAATACCATGTAAGGCTATGCTTCCTGCCCCATATGTCAGGGTGTCAGTGTTCGTTCATTAAAATGTCATCAGCAGCACTAGATATGGCCTGTGGCACTTGGACAAATGCATGTCCTGCAGAGATGGGAATAACTAAGTACAAAACTTTGTTAATGTACTTAAGTAGATTTCTCAGGTATCTATTCTTTACTCGAATTTTTTTTTTCTGCTAAGTTTATGCTTTATACTTTTACTCCCAAGATTTTTTTAAAGATTTTTTTTTTGGGGGGGGGGTTGCCTTTTGTAATAGAGACAGCTGAGTTGAGAGAGGGGATGACATGCAGCAAATGGGCTGCAGGCAGGAGTTGAACTGGTGGCTGCTGCAGAGAACTGACAGCCTCAGTACATGGGGCTAACTGAGCTATAGGGGCACCCCTACTCCCTAAATTTTAACACTACTTTCTACTCCTTACATTTACAAAACAGGCTCATAACTTTAGTTTTAGTGCAAGATGAAAACAACATAAAGAGACGTAACAAGACGAAAACGACATGAAAGGTGCGTCAAGACAAAAATGACATAAAAGGCACAAGAAGGCGAACACAGCATAAGGCGCAAGAAAAGACGATGTAACAAAACAAAAATAACAATATGTAACAAGAGGAAACAAGACAAAAATTATATATAAGATGTAACACAATGAAAATGATGTAAGAAGACGTAACAATACAAAAATAAGATAAAAGGCATAACAGGACGTAAAAAGACAGAGAGGGAGATTTGACTGTGGAGAAAAGGTGAGGTTC